>JBBMEF010059390.1:0-11789 GCA_037832685.1 Sicyos baderoa | reverse complement strand
GACGTTCCCGAACCACTTACATACGGTGTTCATCTCTTCTCCTCCCTTTTATGTTTTGATTTGATATTTGTGCATTCCTTCTTAGATTAGACATTTATCTAGAATTTGCACAACATATTAATATTGAAATATGGAAGAGTTAAATGATTCAGCATAATTGAGATGTTCTTAAATTGATTTAAAAATAATAATAATAAAATTGTAATTTTTTTTTACAGTGTAATGCACATGGTTCTCTTTATGTTTGTTGCTTTCTCTTTTTTTGTGGTTTAGCTTTATGATTTATTGAGTTGCATCTCATAAAGTTTGAAGTATACAAGAAATTATTGAACTAAAAAAACAATTGATATATGTTCTTTGAGGGCAATACAGATAATTTAAGTATACTTATCTTGTGGCTTGGGACATTAATTAGACAATTTTAATTGTGCTCGGTTCTTTTGATGGATTTGGGGTTACAAAAAAATAATTAAAAAATAATGTAAAAGGTAATAGAAATATAAAAGTTAAAATAGTATGTTGGTGTACTAATTGGTTCTATTTTAGTTCTCTTAAACTTTTGAATGTTAATTTTATTCTTGAATATTGAATTTAAACTGAAATTCGATACAAAAAGATAACAAACTAAAATAAAAGTTCATAAAAGTTCATAAATAAAAAATAAATAATAATAATAATAAATAAATAAAATCAAAGTCTAGTACCAAAATGATTTTTAAAGTGACCAAAACACCCTCATTAGTCTATCCAGCCCACTACCCCGAAATTTCACTTTTCATTTTGCGTAAATAAATAAATAAATAAATTTTCTTTTTTTTAAAAATAAATAAATAAATTTATAAGTTTCACCTTTTTGAGATTTTTTTTATTATTATGCTCACACTTGTATCCGTACAATATAACATTATTTCCATTCTGACTCCAATCGATTTAAGATTGTGGAATCGGTATTAGAATTTTGTTTTTTAATTACTTCAATAGTCATCATAAAATTAAAGTGGTTGAAGTTTTTTTTTATTGAGACGGATGAAGTAATTTTTTCTAATTCAATAATAATTAGGCTTGGAAGGTAAATAACTCATTATTATATGATATATAATGATGATATATAATGTTATTGAAGTACTACTCTTATTACTACTATTTGTTTAAATTAGTTATTATTTCATTATAATGTTTTTCTTACTACTACTATCTGTTTGGATAAAGTTTAGGATGATAAGTTAGTTTGAAAAAATATTTTAATTAGTTGAGATTTGAGAATTGTAATAAAAAATTTGTTTGAATGTGATTTTTTTTTTTTTTAAAGAGGAATTAGAGTCAATAATTTATTTAGATGTAGTTTAAAATGAGTAATTACTTTGAATAGTTAAAAAACAAAGAATTAAAAATAATGGGTTGAAAATGGATTATTTTGAGTAATTAAAAATGAATGATTAAAAATAAGTGATTAGAAATAAATAGTTATATTGAGTAGTTATAAATGAATTACTATAATGAATTATAATTGAAGAGTTATCTTTTATGGTAAAAATAATGATTTATTTTAAATAATTAAAAAAAAAATTGTTTGAATATAATTTTTTTTATGAGTAGTTTGTAAATATTGCTTTAGATTTTTCATATATTTAACAACCAAACACCGTGATAACAACAAAAATAATAGTTCAACGGTATCAATATACACTAAACGACCATATGAATTCGAATCTCTCACCCACACTCATTATAATCTCAAAAACAAACAAACAAATAAACATCTGAATTTAAATCTCTCACTCACACTCATTAAAATCTCAAAAACAAACAAACAAATAAACACCCCCTGATTTTACTTATCACTCTTTTTTTCTCTTTTTTGAAATATACTGTATTAGAGAATATGAAGTTCCACCTCAAAATTAATTGGCAATGAAGGGAGATATGGATTATAAATGAGTGTTGAATCCCCACCAAGGTGAGTATCTCCAACATTTCTCTCAAGATGTCGGTCATCGAGAAATGTCATCTTGAACTAGATCCTAATCTGAATTTCCAACATTGAACTCTTATACTATATTAGAGAATATGGAGTTCCACCTCAAAATTAATTGATAATGAAGGGAGTATTTCATATCTTTTATAAATGAGTTGTAGAATCCCCACCTTTCAAATGTGGGATAATTGCCACAATCTGAGTAACTCCGACTTCAATTAAACATGTTTTTTCTAAGGAAAAAATGAGAAAGGAAAAAGAATATTTTTCAAGAAAGAGAACACTTGTTTTAAAACACGGCTATTTGCTTTTTTATATTCTTTATTTCTTTTCGACTATTATGATTATAATTGAATTTTATGACAACGATTTAATGTAACAAAATGCAAATTCAGGATATATTTATTCATTTAAAAATTCATAGACTAAATGAAATGACCTGTCTGTGTAAGTTTCATTTTTATCCAATTTTGGAGTGGTGAATATTTTTTTCACAATTATAAAATAGGTAAATTACACATCTCGTTACCAATTATTTTTTAGACAATTTTATATTAGTGGACTTTGCATTTATAATATATATTTTTTTTTTCATCTATTTATAACAAAAAAAAAAAAATCAAATTTAATTTTGTTATTGTCATAGACTCAATATATTTTTAGTTGAATTCTATCATTGATAAAAAAAAAATATATTCTATTATTGATTGAATCTTATTACTAATAGAGTAATTCATTTTATCATTTGTTGAATTCTATCACGAATAAAATTTGTATGCTATAAATATATTATTTTTTAAATTATGCTGCAAATATATTATAAGACGTAGAATGTGTTGTTTATGATAAATTTCTTTTATATTATCTAATATGACCAACAAGTAATTCTCTATAAATTAATTCAATAAAATGAATGCAACATTTTGAACAATTATTCAAAAGATTATAAATTATCCAAAAAAAAATATCATGCAACATAGAATAGACTTTAACAATAATTAATCAAGGCTAGCAAATCACATACCAAAATAAGCGACATTTAAATTAGAATAACATTAATAAAGGAAGATAACCATTACAAGAGTAGACCAGAAAGACAGAAAGAAAGGGGAAAAAAAGGTCCTAATTTTCATTTACCATTAGTGTCACATGCATTTTTTACTTAAAATTATCAATCAATAATTTAAAAGCTATAACAATCACTAAAATAGCATGAAATAGTTTCATAAGCATCCTAAAAACAAAAAGAAGTAACGTGCGAAATTCCCAAATTACCCCTTGGTTTGATTTATTAATTCCTATGATGCTTTTTTTTTTCCACTTTTGACAAATACTTGTCTCCTTTTTCATTTTTATGAAACATGATGGATCTTTCATGGCATCTTCTTTTCTTCTTCAAATCAAAGTTTTCAACCTAATTTCATCTTCAAAAACAAAATCTCTCTCTAATCTCTTTTAATTTCTATTTTCTTTTCTGCAAAAAAAAGAACAGAAAATAAAATGGTTCGAGCACCATTTTATGATGAAAATGGAGTTAAAAAAGGTGCATGGAGTGTTGAAGAAGATGAGAAGCTTAAAGCTTACGTTCAAGAACATGGCCATTGCAATTGGCGAGAGCTCCCTAGACTTGCAGGTAATTAATTGATTATTTAATTTCATGTTATTAACTTTCAAAAACCCCTCTAAATTTTTACATAATTTACAAAATTAAATCTTTCATTTGAGTTTATTTGATCTTTTTCTTAGGTTATTTTGTAGAAATAAAACGACCCATTTGAAAAAGATCACTTCTTTTACTTGATTATTGCTCAACAATTTTGCTTTAATAAACCCTATAGAGTGATGGGATTTGGATATTTGGGTCGATATATATATATATATGTTTCTTCTTTTCTTTGAAGTTATTTTGTGAAAATAAAACAACCCATTTCAAAAGATGACCCCTTTTAGTTAATTTTGCTTTCAATTCCTTCAAAAAAGTATATACAGAGAGGAATTGTATATCATCTTTAATTCTAATTAATTATTTGGAAAATGATCACTTTTAGAAATATTTTCAAAATGGCTGACAGTTATTTCATGTAAAAAGTAAAAAATATCATTTGGAAAATGGCCTCTTTTAGTTAATTTTGCTTTGGGCAGCTTCATCAGACCAAAAGTGAGATCGAAATGATCAATATGTTCACATGGTAGTCAATTAAGACTTTTTTATATAGTTATAACATGATATAAAGTTGATTATATTATATGAATTATATGATCTTGATATATGCATATATACCTTATAATTAGTTCAATATTTGATTATGATATTGAGATTTGGTTATGATTTTCATGATTAGGTTTGTCGAGGTGTGGCAAAAGTTGCAGACTTCGTTGGATCAACTACCTTCGTCCAGATGTGAAAAGAGGAAACTACTCCAAAGAAGAAGAAGATCTCATCCTTCAATTGCATAAACAACATGGAAACAAGTATGATTAAAGATTAATCAAATTTCAAAACCCCCATAATATTTTCATGCTTTAATTTCAATGTTAACATCATATGTTATTTGAGTGACACAATTCACATTTCTTATAATATTATTCAAGGAGAATAATCAAACTTTCATATATCTTATGTATGGAAATTAATTTTGTAGTTATCTACAGTGTGGTTATTTTATATTTACAAATAACATAAAATTAGTTTTGATTAGAATTGGGTTCTTAGTTTAAGTTAGATTTTATTAGTTATGAGTGAAAATGGATTAACATCAAAGCAGATAACCAATCGCGTCATCAACCCATTTGGTAATTTTAAAATTGTTAAAGTAGATAAGAACTCAATAGTTAAAGATACGTTCATTTGTCAACTTATAATGATTATATACTTCTTTATAAGTTTAGTAATTAGTTGTTAAAATGATTATAACTCTCTTTTTCAGATGGTCACTAATAGCTACGAGATTATCGGGACGAACGGATAACGAAATAAAGAATTATTGGCACACTCATTTAAAGAAACAAAAATCAACCAAGGTTACAAAGAAGCAACAAACCAGAGAATTAGATGAAATGAAAACAAATTTGACAAATGAAGTTTCATCTGATAAGATCTTTGAAAGCTCTTCATTTTCCTCTGAAATGTCAACTGTCTGCTCCAATCAGGAGTCAACAGAAGACAGCCCTGCTCCAACAAGAACATTCAAATTTGAAGATCCAAATACTTTTAACAATGGAGATTTTTGGACTGATCCATTAGTAGCAAACAATTTGGAAGTTGAATATGAATATCCAAGGTACTTTGATGGTATTGGAGGCTTTAATCCACCTTATGATTTGGAGTATGATGAAGACTTGCTCTATCAAGTAATGAAAGAATTGCCTCACAATTACCTATCCTAATTGTATCTCTATGTATATATCAGTGATAATAGTAAAAATTAGTATAAAAAAAAATACTTCAGATGGAAGAATTGT
The DNA here is from genome assembly GCA_037832685.1 of Sicyos baderoa. Lineage (NCBI taxonomy): Eukaryota > Viridiplantae > Streptophyta > Magnoliopsida > Cucurbitales > Cucurbitaceae > Sicyos > Sicyos baderoa. The sequence goes on along the minus strand of JBBMEF010059390.1, from coordinate 6,352 downwards.
GTCATAGTTTTTTTTTTTTTTTTTTTTGTATATTCTAAAAATCAGAGCATCCTCATTGGAGAAAGTTATTCTTTTCATAATTGATTTTACTATATAATTGACCTCACTATATATTTATGGCCTTAGTCTATCTCATAGGCCGAGAGCAAGCAAACTCACTATATATATAGAATATTCGTGAAAATTTCAAGGCTCGAGCTTAAAAGATAATAAAAGAATTTATAATTAAGCTTACTTACGACTTTCAAGTCTCCACCTCATTAAAAAAGCATATTTTGAAAATCTCAAATCTAGATTACGTAACTCTGAGAGATGTCAAACATCTTTCATAATTAATTCGGAGTAAATATGCCAAAACAGGCTGACTCTAGTAAATTAGGTATATATCTTTGATCTAGAAGTTGCATGTTCCCTCAAATATAATTGTATTAAGAAAAGCCTATGATAAATATTTTAACCATGCTCAAATTTGGCAAGAATTATGTCTCTTTTTTTTCTTTTTCAGAATCAAGAATTGGGTCACAGGTTGTTTCGAATTTTAATTTTCTATGGATCTGTCTTTGGAAATAAACAAGGATAGATAATATACACACAAAAGGAGATTCTTGCAAATGGTTATTACTCGACTTCGTCTACTTTTTTTAATTGTAACAAATCAAGACGAATGATATTAAAAATATTATCTGTACCTTAATTTTCGAATTTAAAGATCATGAATGCTTATGTTGAGAGTAAATTAAAAAGATTAAATTTACCCAATTTATTGACTAAAATCAAGAAACATTAGTGAAAATAACGTTCGAAAGAGGTGGGGAGAAAAAGCAAGATTCTTTAAAGAATATATATATTAAAAAAGAAAAAGAAAATCTTTGCACTAAGTTATTAGTAAAAGAAGAATTATTCTGATCCTCGTGTATCATGTGTTAACAAAAGAAAGCATTAAAAAATTAAGGGCATCAATTATGATGTTTCAAAGTAATCTAATTTATATAGTTTGAACCACTAATCTTTAAATCTGTTTAATTAACGAGATAAGCTCGGAGCATATATATATGGAAGTGCAACCTGGAAAATTATGATGCATTGATTCTTTGGGATCATATTTAATAACTTCTTTTTTTAACATATTTAATTAAATTCTAATTTAGTTTTGTATCTATATTATTTGGATTTTTAAAGCACTTTTTGAAGTATTAGAAAGAAAATTACGAACAATTCAAACTATTCAATCCAAATTTAAAATGTTTAGGTTGGATTATAATACTTTTTGAGTTTAATCAATTCTGAAGTTTATCATTGTTTTTTATTCAATTTATTCTAACAATTCGAATAAAAAGTAATGTTTATAATCAGACAACACAAACTAAACCCCAAGTAAAAAAGTATATGAATTTGAATTTACTTTTTTTTTTACACAATAATATTAGAAGAAGGAGAATTTGATGTCAGTAATTATATGTTGATTCTATATGAATTTAAATTCACTTAATTACTCTAATACATACGATTTTTTTTAACCAAATTGAAAATTTTGGGATGTTCGAAGAAAAAAGTTCTAACTTAATCCAATATGAACGTATGGTACCTTACTTTCAAGGTTAACAATAATGATGTCTTTTATCAAAAAAAAAAAAAACAATAATGATATCTTTTTTCTAAGAAGGTCTCAAAATATAAAAAATAAGTTGCTGAATCAGAAATCCATTAATTTTGGAAGATCGTAATAATTATAATTATAATTATAATAATAATAATCTAGAGAGATGATTTGAGATATTTTAGGTGTGAGAAAAAGCAGTAGCCTTTGAAGTCTGTATCGCATCTCGAAACTTTAAGCTGTGTTTAATATTTACATTATTTTCTCATTCTTATCTCACTTTCACTATATCATCATATAAATGTTGTTCGTTTTCTACAATCAATCTGCATAACTTTATTTTTGGATTCTAATGGAGAATAACTCTCTATTTCATTATATATTATTCCAATATTTTTCTCCAAAAAACTTGGTCCTCTTCTTCATTTTAAGTCTTTAACATGTAAATTTGGTTTTTGGTTTTTTATTTTTGGTAAAGATATTCTAATTAATTTAAATAAAGTCTATTGGTTAATGTTGCGAGTTGTCTTGAACAACGGATGTCTTGAGTTTAGTTAGTTGAGATTCGTTGTCCGGTCACTGAGTGGTGGTGCGGGAGCAACGCTCTCGAAATTTTGAAAGAAAAAAGTTGTTTATAGCAGAAAGAAAAAAGGAAAAAGGGTGATCCTATAAAATGACTAAAATACGTATGTTTATGATTCTAGAATATAAAAAAAGATACAAAGTTGGCTATAGATGAAATATTTTTTAAAACTACTATAATTAAAATTGTTGAAATAAAAGTTGTCTATCTATAAAAAAAAAATTCTAAAAAAGAACATTAGATTTAATCTTAGTTAATATAGTTAAAGATTTTTCCCACTTCTTATAGAACCAATATGTAACAATTTTTTGTATGTCAATAGTATTTAAGGATTCTAATGTCTACAAAGAGGTATATTTAGGCTCTTAAATTTATTTTGATTTCAAAAAAAAAAAGCTCTTAAATTTATTCAAACATTGATATTAATAATAATCATAATAATTTTCTTCAAAAAAAAAAAAAATCATAATTATAATAATAAATGTTTTTTTTTTAATTTTTTAAACATCTCTTTACCAAAATCAATTGGTTAAAAGATCTTGATTTATTAAATTCGATGATTTTGATCACTTGTTTGACAAGCAGCCTCATAAAGAATATTTGTAATAAATGGGTAATCCAACAAAATTTAACATTACCCAAAGTCAAATAAAATAGATACACATTGAGAGTCGGCTAATAGAAATTATATCAAGTTTTGGTGAAAAATAGATAATTCAAAGTATAAACCAAAGAGACTTGCATGGTTTGTGGACTTTTAAAATGTTTATTAAAATCCATGAACTTAAAAGAAATAAATATAACTATTTTCTTTTGAATTCTTGCTTTTATAATGTTGTCAACAATTTAATAACTTTATCTTTAGCGTATTTGTGTGCTAATATATATATATATATAGTGTGTGCGCGCTAATATATTAATATTAACATAATGTCTCAAAAAATAATGGTGAAAAAGGAATAAAGTTATAGTAACATCATATATCAAATAGTAATTAGTTGGTTACGAGTTGTGTCAATTTAAAAATAAAGTACTATATCAAATTACATAGGTAAAAAAATGAGTGGGTAGACAAGCGAATATTAGACGAAAAATAAAAATAATATAACACGACCAAAATGGTTACTTTTAATATTAAAAAAATATAATTTAAACCATTAAAAATAGGTAAACCGTAATGAATTAATGTGCTACTATAACAAAATCTTATAAATTAGTCAAATTTTAAAATTTTAATATTTATAGTCATAAATATAGATCAATATTTTATTATTAATACTGTTCTAAAAAAATACTTTATTATTAATACTTATAGATTAGTATGGTATTGTATATTATTAATATAATATTAATATTATTATCTATAACTATATTTATTATAAAAAAAAAAAAAAATCTTTTTAAAACGGATCATATTTGTAATTATTTTTTAAAATTGATTTTTCTTAAAAATAATTCGAATTGCAGGATCGGATATTTGTGAAAAATGTTTTGGGCTTTTAAAATACCCTGGCCCAAATAGTTTGAAGCCCAGTGACCCAGCTTTATTTATGGTCCTTCGAAATGGAAAATAAAACAAAAAAATAAAAATTTGAGTTAACATACTTTTTTTAGTCTCTAAATTGAAGTAAAGTTACCGAAAGAATCTGCAATGGTTTCATTTTAATATTTATTATAAATACTAATTAATACTTATATTATAAGAAAGTATGAAATAATACTCACTAATACTAATAATTATATTTTTTAAGTGACGATATTTATAATTATTTTTTATATTTGACTAGATTTTTAAATTTTTCTTTTTTTGAATCAAGTTTTTCAAATTTCTTTTTAGTATATGCGGTGTCTTTTTTTTCCCTTATTTTATTTAAGATAAAATTAAAATCGAAATAATCATAATAACAATCTATTGAAATATAAAATTAGTCTAGTTATTATTATTATTTATTTATTAAATAAAAATTAATCTAGTAATCATTTTAGTCCAAACATATATTATTCTCTTAATTTTATTTGGAAATAAAAATAAAATTTAATAAGTAAACTTTGTTTTTTTCTAATCTATAAATTTCATTAAATTCAACATCAAACTGAGACAAGTATTTTACACTAAATTATTATGCATAAAAAATTGTTGAACTTTTTTTTGTTCGAAAAAATTTCATACGTTTATATTAACTATAAAGCAAATTTTCAAAAAAGTCAACATTAGAACTAATGTCAACAAAACATTTCAATTGTTTACTCAAATTTGCTCTTTCAATCAAACTCATATCAATCAGTTTTTTCCGGTTTACCATTCCGATTGAGTTCAATCACTTTTTTTTTTTTTTTTTTTGTTACTTTCATTTAATTGACTCAATCAATAAAGAGCAATTGAACTCAAGCATCATCATTTAATTGCATTCAATCAGTTTTCAAGAATTGAGTTCAATCACTTTCATTTAATTAACTCATTCATTAAAGAGCGATTTAACTCAATCATCATCATTTGATTGTATTCAACAGTTTTCCAGTGATTGAGTTCAATCACTTTCATTTAATTGATTCAATCAATAAAGAGCGATTGAACTCAATCATCATCATTTGATTGTATTCAATCAGTTTTCCGGTGATTGAGTTCAATCACTTTCATTTAATTGACTCAATCAATAAAGAGTGATTGAACTCAATTATCATCATTTGATTTTATTCAATCAACTTTCCAATGATTTAGTTCATTTTTCCTTAATTTCCGCCATTGTTCTATTCTTCAAGCTTTCTTTGTCACATTTCTCTTCCAAACTCATTTCCCCATTCTCCTCTGTTCCTGGCTATGACCATACCAAATCCAATTTATTATTTTAAATACAATATTATGTTCATAAATATGGACTTTTCCAGTATTTTGATTATATAGTAGTATGTTCTATATATGATTTAGGGGATTTTTCATGTATAACAAAAATGGGGTTAAAAGCCGAAATCGAACAAGAAGCCGTTGAAGAAATCGAACGAAATCAATCAATCATCATAAATTGAAGAAATCGAACGTGTAGGGGAAGAAGATATCGAACGAAATCAATCAATCATCATAAATTGAAGAAATCGAACATGTAGGGGAAGAAAATATCGAACGAAATCAATCCTTTTCGATCGTGTATGGGAAGAAGTCGAAGAAGAAGAATATCGTGTATGGGAAGATCCATTGATGATTTTGATGGATTGAAAAATAAAATCGAAATTAAAACAAATGAAATCGATGATCCTTCGCCGATCTTGTTAAAGCTCGAAGAATAGAAGAAGATCGTAGATCAGAAGAAGAAAGAGAATAAAAAAAAAAAAAAAAAAAAGAGAAGAATAGGTTGAAGGGGTGTGTATGAGAGAGGGCAGAAAAGAAATTTTTTTAAAAAATAAGGAAAAGTTGATATAAAAGAATTTTTAATAAAAATGTTCTATAATTTTAATAGAGATTGTCAAATTTGGTATACATAACAAATTCTCTATTTTTTACTATACGTTCAATTCTATTTATTATAACAATTCATCTATACATTTTTAGATTTAAATTGGATCTATACATTTTTAGATTTAAATTGGGTCATCAATTTGTTTACAAAAATCAAATTTATAAATTATTATCTTTAATTTTCTATCACAATGTATCACTTTTTCAACAAATATCACCCCAAGAAAATAATATTTATTCTATATTAATAATTTTGATGGATAAAATTAAAATGTCAATAGGTAAGATATATATTTTCCAAATGTTGATTTAAGGCCATCGACTCAATTTCAACTTTTCTTAAAAAAAAAAAATGTTATTCCTAAAAAACATTCAAAAATTAAAATTAAAAGGTTAAAAGTTTTTTTTTAGAATAATTAATTTAAAAAGTTATTTTTTATGATTCGGGGGAGTTGGACCTCTCCTTTCTTAACACCTCGAGTATCTATGTTGGAGGTGTCTACAAATTACTGTTATAATACTAAATTTTAAAAAAAAAATATTCTTGAAACTCAAATTTTCAATCACTCATAAAAGACTAATCTAAAACACTTATGAAATTAAATAAAATTGAAATACATATAAACACATGGGAATTTGCGCTGTATAGCAATTTTTTTACTCTGCATTAGAATTATAGCAACTTTTTAAAAATATTGCAAATATAGCAACTTTTTTTTGA
>JBBMEF010059380.1:0-11790 GCA_037832685.1 Sicyos baderoa | reverse complement strand
TTGCTAGATATATATATATATATATATATATATATATATATATATATATCTAATATCATATGTATTCATGTATTATCAATTCATGTACATTACAAGAATATCACAAAAACTTTCTCATTTATCAATTTACTAAGAGAGTGGGATTAAGATTAAGAATGGATCACCAATCTCTCAATTCTACAATTGAACGAAAAGAAGAAATCATTATATCAATGTGCAATCTCGAGAGCCCATTGCACGTGTCGATTTCCCACGGTCATCTCGAATTCGCTCGCCTGAACTTGCCGTGTCGAGGTCGGTGCCTTTCGGAAAACGCCCCTCCACCTAGCTTCCATACATGGAGACATGGAGCTCATTCAGGCTTTGTTGGAGAAGAACACAAGTGCTTGCTTGGCTTATGATAAGATTGGGATGATTCCTCTCCACTATGCTGTAATTAGTGGACAAATTGAGATTATGAAAGAGTTGATTAATGCAAGCCCACAATCTGTTTGGAGGAAGCTAAATAATGGTCAAACTATTTTGCATTTATGAATCATGATGAAGACTTTTTAAATACAGTTGATGATGAAGGGAATACTATTTTGGACATGTCAATCAAGCAAAGACAAAGCGAGGTCAGTAATATTCTAATAAAGTCCCCAAAAATGTTCTTGCAATTATCATATAATGATAACAGATATATTATTGTCAATTATATAGATGTGTACTCAAAGCTTTTGAAAATACCTTAGGGGTGTTTGGCATGGAGAATGATAATAATTATGGGAGGAATAATTTTCTTAGTCGCGTTTGAGCCACCAACATTCATTCTCTTACCCACGTTTTTGGGCCATTGGCAACTATTTTTCTTGAATCTCATTTCACTCACAATCACTTTTCATTCTTTTTATACTCACTATTTTATTCTCTGTAATCGTTCTCTAACACATCAAACACAAGTAATATTCATTCTTTCGATAATCATTCCGTACACTCCAAATATAGGTAATAGTTCTATAATAATTCATTTCACTCAAACAAGTTATTTGGTGCTCGAATGACCAAGCAAGAGAAGCTTAGTATATAAAACAGTTTGATCTCTTCATCCATTAACGCAGCTAACACACCGTTGGTGAACCTTTTCAAACTTTTTTATAGATGATCGGATATTTACTCTCAATTCCAGAAGTGAAAACCAACACAAAAGAAAGAACAGAATCTCAAAAGGCGAAGACAAGATACCTTGAGAGACAAAGACGAGGTCCATCCTCTAAAAAGACAAGAAGACACTGGGAGATACAGAGGTTGAAGAATCGAAAGAACAACGGAGATTTGATTCGAGAAGTGGAAGCTGGGACAATGATGCTAGTGGCTACGGTGATTGCAACGATGACCTTCGCTGCTGGAATCAACCCTCCGGGTGGAGTTTGGCAACAAGACACTCGATACATCGATGAATATTCAGGAAGGGGCTTATATTATAAAAATTTGAGTAACGGTACGATCTTCCAAGCTGGGAGTGCAATAATGGCATACCAATAACGCTTATATTACATAACGTACGTCATATCAAACATGACGTCATTTTTGGCATCTGTGAGCACGATTTTGTTGATCATAAGCCGGTTTCCACGTAAGAGCAAGGTTGGTAGAGTGGTGTTAGGGTCGGCCATGTCCACAGCTATGGTGTTCTTAGCAACTGGGTATCTGGTGGGAGTTATTATGGTTAGCGTCAACACTACTGAGGATTTTGTTATAATGATATCAGCAGCTTATTTGGCTGGTCAAGAGCTTATTGAGAGATTTCATCTCTAAGCTTAAATCCCACGCCACACCTTGAAGATCAACTCAGACAACATTAAAAAACTCAAGTCTACGACCATCGTGCCGTAGAGAACGTTAAAAATTCATATGATTGGCATCTTATCTATCGAACTAGATTCATATGTACTTGTTTGTTAACATTTCTATCATAACTATATTTTTATTTGAGTAAATCAAGTTACTGTTTAATGAGATTGAGTTCGAGTAACCAATCCAAAGTAAAATCGAATATATACCCAAAACAAAGAGCTGGCATAAGAAAGCCAAAGAGACTGATGTTTCGACCTAATCCTTTCCATTTATTGCACACCTAAAAATCAGAAGATAATTCAATTGTTATAAGTTTTACAATAAAGAGACTACGATGTAACACAAATAGTATATAGTGCAAAATGCCATAGGCCTAAGACAAACAAAACAAACCAAACCAAACCAAACCAAACCCTCAAACATTTAACTGCTGATTGATAAATAAAGGATCAGGAAACATGTGATGTCTGTCATTGGTAGTTAATCTTTGAGATATTTGAAAAACTACCAAACCATAATGAATGGGATGATGAAAAAAGTGATTCAAACTAAAAGCAATTAACTCCTTCCATCCCAAGCGACTCCCCTCTCCCCTCCCCGCCTCTATTGTGTCGATTTTCCCCTTCATTTTCCTCGCGATTTCTGCTCAAAGCAATGCCTCCAACGAGCTTAGTCAAATTCGGTACGAAGCAGTAAAACTGCATACCAGCCATTAAGGGTGTGTTTAATAGTCACGCCCCTTGTATGGCATTTCCTGTTTATACAAAAGAACTCAATCCATAAGGATAAGGCCAGTAGGATAAATGGAAACGAAAGGAGATATAAATGCAAAAAGTCGCCCCAGTAATGTATTATCTATTCTAGTTGAAATGTTTAAGAAGAATATTCTAGGGTAAAAAAATATGCATAAAAAATTCCCAACAAATACTTGTGATCAAAGTCTAGTTAGTATAGATTAACTAACATGCCATCAGTTCATTAGCTTAACTGATGCCAACTCTATTAGGAATCATTTAGGCCCGTTTGATAACTATTTTTGTTTTCGATCTTTTGTTTCTAGTTTTTTATTTTTAGTTTTTTGTTTTAAAAATAAAAACAGTATATGTTTGATAATTGATTTTAGTTTTATGTTTATAAAAACTAAAAACCAAAAAACATATTTGATAACTGTTTTTTGTTTTCAAACATCACATTTCATTTCGATTTTCGGATTTTTTACTATTCATTCTTGATTCTTCCATGCTTTTTTAAAAACAAAAATAAAAACTTGTTTTTAAAAGCTACTTTTTATAGTTTTTATAATTCCTTTAATATTTTAAAAATTTTAAAAACAAAAACAAAAACTGATTATCTTTTTTTTTTTATCAAACAAACCTGTTTTTAAAAAATTAAGACCAAAAACGAAATGGTTATCAAACACGGCCGTAGCTTCCAAAAGTTTGTTTTTGTTTTTGAACTTTGGTCAGCATTCACCTACTTTCTTAAGGAAAGTTAGATAGTAGGAAAGATGGAACACATTGTAGAAAATATGAGTACAAATAAGCTTAAATTTTAAAAACAAAAAACCAAATGATTATCAAATGAAACCCCAATAATTATAAACGTGGGTAAATATAACATGAGAGGTTATGAATAACATGTTCGTATTATAATTGTGTTTGGGTGCATGGGATTGTTACGACAACTAGTTTTATTAAAACATGAGTTATTATAATATGACTTGAAGGTTATTAATATAGTTTGGGCTACTGTCTAAGGGTGGGTTTGGACGGAGCCTTAAAGTGTTAATTGTGTAGAGGTAAGTGGCAGGGCCAATAATGCTTTTTAGTTTTTACCCAATATTCGAAAAAGGCAACAGCGAAACGAAAAGGCATCAAGACAATCTGAAGACGCTTACAGGTAGGTAGCCCGGCATGTACATGGCATGCCTTGGATGGCCAAGAAGCATGGGTTGTGCATACTGCATTTCAAAGGGAAAAAAAAAAAAAAAATTAACGCACAGAACTTTGAATTCAGAAAAAGAAAACAAGACAGTCATAACTTCACATTTCTCAGTAAACCATACTTACTTGAGGTCCATTTGGCTGAACATATGCATGTGGTGATGACTGCATTGGTGCAACCATCTGATTATAAACAACAGGCTGGTGACCTGGAAATGAAGGCCCAATCTGCAAAACCACACAAAGGTTAGAAACTATTACTGAAGGAGAATCAATCAAAAATCTTCTCGCTATTGGATTTATGATCCATAGGATCTAGATGTAGTAGATTCCAGCAGATACATCGGTGAGTGCTCGAGCAAGCTTACACGCACTTCGACTATTCTCACAGAAAATCTCATAAGCTTACTACATAAAGTGGTCAAGAAAACCCGTAGAAAATTAGTTCATAGGTAGATAACTACTATGGATCGAACCCATGAACAACAGCAGAAGTTGAATTTATTTAATAGAAGCTACTTTTTTTGATAGAAACAATGCAAAAAGACAATAAGTATGTACTTACTCCAACACCATAAGGCATCCCATGCATATGGGGTCCTGCAGGTATGTTGCTCTGGTAGTAGAACGAGCCATCTGATGCTGGTGAAGGTGGCCTGACAGGTGCTTGAGTTGGGCTAAAACTCTTTGCATTAGGATTGAGTTTGAATTCCTGTTCACAATAGTAGGCAAAACATAGAAGAATAGCCGAACTTATTAGTTTTTGACTTGTAACTAACTACAAATCATCATGGTCATCATGGTTATAAGCCTATTGCCATACTAAGCAAGTCCAGCAAAAAAGAATACCTTAGCATGAGGATTAAGGGTTGACTTTTCAGAGGATAGTGATCCCATGGATGAGCTAGGAGATAATACAGGGCGACTGAAAGTACCAGCAGCGCCATCTGAATTCCGTGATGTGGAACTACCAGGTCGTCTGCTAGAGTTCAACATTTGAACTTCTCCACGAGATTTTCCAGATTCTGTATCATCAGATAGTTCAGGAGGATTTAGCTTCTCATTATGCTTTGATGGAGCACATGATGGAGCATGTGAGGCAACATTAAGCAATATCCCTTCATCAGATCCATCTTTCTTTAATGGCTCGCCATCACAATCAGTAAAATGAGATTCATTAGCTGCCTGCTACAATAATGGAAAAATAGAGCGAGTAAGTCCAGAAAACTAAACACGCAACAAAGCAGATTCTACTGGCCCTATTTTTTAAAAACCTTACCCTGTCCTTTTCTACAGACTCCTCTGCATCATTTTCCCCATGCTGTTTGTCCTGGATCCTATATTTCAGATGTTCAAACCATAAAATCAACCACAATCATGAATCGCGGCCTTTGAAACATTTGTACTGTAAATCAATTTACCTCCAAAAAAAACTATAGAAAACTGTAAAAGTAAAAACCTGCTTTCAGTTTCCATAGTAAGGAAACTTTTGCACGAAGTTTCAGATGCCAATTGCCTGGCATGATTAATGGGAGTAGATCTGGAAATATCTACACCAATATTTGTCTGCGAGGGTTGCGCTTGATCCTGAAAATCAGGATAAGTTAGCTTTCATTCATCACTAGATGCAAAAAAAGAATAAAAAACAGATAGGAAAAAATCCATTTTCAATTGAACTGATTACAGATGTTGAACATAAACCAAGCAGGATAAATAACCCTCCACAGCACCAACTTGAGACAACTTATTAAGTTTTAATGAGCTTTACTAGTGCTGAAAAGGAGAATGAAGGTTTACAAATTATATAAATATGGAACGTAATGTAAGGGCAGAGTTAAAATAAACCCAAGATAACGGAATGAATTCTTGGAAATTGAAATGTTAATGACATCATCATTATAGATTTATTTTTAAATTAAAATAAAGATTTCATCAAGATACTCCAAGTGATGTAGCCTAATCGGCTCCAAGTCTATACAGTTTACATTAAAAAATAAATAAATAACTTTTTGAAAAACTGGTCTGATGAACCTAATAATAATAATAATATGCTTAGACTTGAAGATGTGAAACTACATGACTTTCCATAGAGTACAAATATTGTAATATTCTTCTTCATACATTTCCGAAAAAGAAAAAAAAAATGAACCACTAATTAGAAAAAATTAATACTTCATGCATTCAAACACAGGATTTTGGAATGGCAAGATTGTTAGTCTCCAAAAAAAATAACTGATCAACATACTAAGGAATTAAATGCTAATTGAATAAATACCAAGGATGAAGACCCCCCAAAGGTTTCCATATTACGTGAATTGAATGATATGTCTTCATTTTCATCATATCCATCATCATCAGCTACCTTCCCACGAAATACAGAAGAGAATCTGGTTTCCTCATCAATATCCAACTTGCCGTGGAGACTAATGCCTCTTTCCTGTTGAAAAATAATAATATAAGGAAACATATTGAGTTCCAGAAAAAGTACACTCAAATGCAATCCGATGCCAAAAACTACCTTACCTCTGCTAAATGAAGATCTTCAGTGTCCTCACCCTCTATTTCTCTAGCTATCCTTGAAGCTTCCTTTTCCAACTCTCTTGTTTGAGCGCCTCTCTCAAGCCTTGTGGTATAAATTTCTTCATCAAAAGTGCTTTTGACTCCAAAAAGTTTTGCATTAGCTTCAAACTGATCCCAACTCCTAAAACAAGCAACAGCATGAAGCATATTTATATAATAGGGAACATAATAATGAAGAAAAATAGACCAGCATGGTCAGGTATGCGGCAAAAAGAACAAAAGCAAATCAATTTAATAGAAAATAAGGAAGATTAGGAGTAGATGGGTTGGAACCACATTACAGAAAACTCCAGATGAAAATATCATTTCCAAAAAGAAAAGATACATAACATATTACATGGACCTTCAAATATAATTCCTGAAAATGAAGCTCAATATCGAACAAGGTTAGGGGGGAGGGCATAACAACCTATTCCATGGACGATCAAATATGTTATCCAGCTCAGGAAATTGAGGATCATCATCATCAGGTATCCATGGTTTCAGTTCTCTCTCTGCCTCAACGTGTCGAGAATGTGAAATAAATGAGTCTATCAAAAGTTCCTGATTTTCATTATGAACATCATTTGACAGTTCATCATTTGTTACAGTCACGTCCTGGAATCAATTGTTTAGCAGAACGATCAGATTATAGAAGATAAATAGAGAAAGAAAGATGGATATGCGAACACACATTAACAGAATTTTCATGGTCATCGGTTACTAACATAATATTCCGTTGAAATACTAGAAAAGAAACCTACCAACAGCTTGATATTATTACAAAAGTGGGAAAAATAAATAGCAAAGCTGCAAAAGTAGAACCTTGGCTATAACTTGCACGAAATCTTTAGCTGGTATTACTAAAGTCTTGGAAGGTGCTTTATTAATCAAAGAATCTCCAATGGGTTTATGCCCCCGCGAAGAAGTATCCTTAGTCAACCGTGCCATTTTTAATATAATTCCTGCCAATGAAGTTCAAATAAACACCCCTAGAAGCACCAAATTACAAAATTATAGATTATAAAAGGATACAAAATTGGTTACAAGGCCACTCGTCAAAATGCATTCGACATAAGGAGTATCGGAAAGAAAGTATACCAAAATCTTTTTCAGCATTGGTTGAATGGAATATTCCACTGTATATCGATCCATTTTTAACCTGGACGTCTACATGTTGTCCAACACAGCATGTTGTCAAATAGACTAATCGATCATCGGAGGAACTCTCAAAACTTCCATCTTTGCTGCCAGCCAAGGCTCCTGCATAAACAAATATTTTTTGGATGTGAAACAATTTCATTAATGATATGAAATTACAACGCACATAGCTGCATAAATAAATATTAGAGAGAGAAATATAAAGTTCTACTTATTTTCTTAAAAGAAGAAGTTTCGGATAATGATACTCACTTGTATTAGCTAATCTGTTGGGGTTTGACATTCCTGGCTGAAATTTATTCTCAAACTTAGTACCTATATCCCTATCACCTCTACGTCGTCCAAAACCATTAGCAGAAGGCTTGGAATGTATGGATTGTTGTAGATTCATATCAGTCGAAAATTCAGAACCTATTGAGAGAAGATAACATAAATTATACGGTCATTCTTCTTTCAAAACCATTCATGTATTTGAGTTGAATATCACACCTTCTATGCACAAGTACCATGCAGAAGAAAAAAGAATAGCAAAAATAAGTTCAAGAAGATCATTAGCCCTTGAAATTTAATGAAACAAATTACCAGGGGGGATTTTTTTCAGCAGTACCATGATTTTCTAGTGATATATTGAGAAAGAAGACGAAAACCATCTAGCTAAGCTCAACTATCACAGCAACAGTGGAAGTAACAAAATAGTGTATTTTTGTGGAATTGAAAGGAAATTCCTGGTCGGACTAAAATATCAACTTCTTTGTGATACTAGCCAGCAAAATTTTGTAAGTAATTTATTGTGTTTTCTGTGAGCTCATAAGGTTAGATTTATGGTTCCTTACTTCCTTTTTACATACAATTAATGAAAACCCTGTGTCACTAAAAAATGACTCCTATAACCATTAAGTGTATACTGTTAAAATAACAAAACAATTGAAACTCGTGTAATTAAGATTTAAGGCATGCATACTCTATCTATTAATAGCCAGTATACGGTTTTAGGAGGAATATCGCCTACATAATGTTGACAAGTAAATTGAACAAAGTAGATGCATTTAAAGATTTTGACATCAGATCCAAATTCAGATTAAAATTTTTCAATCCACTTTCTTTTAATGCCAATGTCTAAAACAAGCAGAACTCAAAGAGAAATAGCAGAGTGGCTTTTTCTCCGCATCCAAGACAAGGGCAGGAGATAAATTCAGGTTCAGGAACATCATGGTGAAACTATGTAAACCGATGAGAACCCGCTTAAATTGCCGAACACACAGTAAAGCAATAACTCTCCGGCTTCAAAATGACCAATTCTGATGGCAAATATACATCATGTATAGGGAGCAAAGCTACGACTTACCGGTCATAAATAAACACAAAATAAACAATGTCTAGTCTAGCAGCAGGATCGTGAAAAATAGTATTACAATTACTGATACCACGACAGAAAAACAAGAATAGAAGCATCAAATCAAATTACGTTTACGCAAGAAAAAATTCAACCAAATTAAGAAAGATTAAGCATTTAAAATTAAAAAATCTACTAAATGCCGGAAGTAAAATTGAAAGAAAAAAAAAACCCATCATAAAGCAAGCCCGTTAAAGTGAGCTTCAACCCTAATTTCTTCACACACATACAATTTCATCGTCCATTCATTGTTCTATCATCCGAAAAGATGCCAAGGCACTAGAAACCCAAACCCCCTAGAAATTGAAGCTCCAAGAGATGAACCAGAAAATAGCGACAGCTCTAGAGCAGAAGGAAGCAAAAGAAACATGAAATCGGGGCTAGAAGATTGAAAGCATGATCCTGACCTGGATATGGGCGAGGAATCCGGGGCGGTGGATTGAATTAGGGTTTACGAGGAGGGGGCTGCTCGCTTCGGCGTGGGAAAATTAGGGTTTGGAATGGAGAGATCGAAGATAGTGATCAGAACGAGACCGTAACAGGAGAGGGAATTTTGTAGAGAGAGAGAGAGAGAAGGGCGATGCGGTCTCGAAGTGATGGAAGTAAAGGGCGAAATTGAGGAAACCGCGCTGTATTAAATCCTTTTTTTTAGCGGACAATTTTTGCTTCCGCCTCCAACTACGCTACGATTATACAACCTTTCCTTTTTCGAGTTTGGGCTATCAGAAATCATTCCGTAATCACGTTTTACAAAATATTCATCATTTTAACACCAGCCTCACCCGTTTCGATTCTTAGAATGAGTATTTGTAATCCCCTTTCCCAACTTGTACTCAAAAAAAAAAAAAAAAAAATATTCATTTTTTTATTTTTCTCCTAAATATTTTTATTTTCTTTTCAACAAAATTTTATACGTTACAACACTATTTTTCACTTTCATCATCTCATTAATTTATTCACTCAATCATTCATTCCATAATCATTTCGTTTCTTATTCTCCCCCTGTATTGTTGAGTTTTTTTTTTTTGAGATTACAATAATTGGGGGTGGGGGAGACTCGAACCTATGACCTCAAAGTCATTAGGTGAGCATTGATGCCGGTTGAGCTATTACTCTGTTGGCCATATATTGTTGAGTTATTGTTCACGTTAGTGATTATAACTATGAAATTCATTTCTTTCTCCTTCTTTTAAGAAAATACTTACTAGACTAGTCAAATTCATAAAATAATTATAAATATGATCACTTTGAAAAAAAAAATTAACAATAATAGTCATAAGTATTAATAAATAATACTGTTAGTTTCAAACAAAAAAAATTATATTAATAAATGTTAATAATACAATATTAAAATGTATAAATGATTATAGATGAAAATATTTTAAAATTTGAGTATCTTTTTAATTATTTTTGTTAGAACATCAATCTATTATCATTTTTTATTATTATTATTATTATTAATGTATTAAACTAAAAATTAAGAGCACGAAAATAGTAGGGGGGGGGGGCAGTTGGCCCTTCCACCAAAACAATTATGAAATGTGTTAGAATATTCATTTCTGTTCAAAATGTGTTTAAATCTTAAATTAATTTGAGCTGCTACATTTACAGTTTATTATTATTATTATTATTTGTATAGAGTTTATAAATAGGCATTTGATTAGGTTAAAAAAGGAAAAAAGAGATTGGATTAAAATAAGGAGCTAGAGAGGTAGAGAAAGGCAGGCAGGCAGGCATTAATGAAGGTGAGTCCGAAAGAGCAAATTAAAGAGATAAGGCGAAGCAAGTATTGTATCGGAGGAGGAGCTCCAAATCCCTTGACGGAGGATCTCCATCAGGCAGTTAGGAACCTTTCTGCCCAACTCTATACTAAAGATGTTCACTTTCTCATGGAGCTCCTTCGGGTATGTTATATATGAAAATTGACCCAGACAGTCACGATATATATAATCATAGGATCAGGACATAACACTATGATCGACTGATCACGAATTCTATGGTAATGAGTTAAAAGGCTATTCTGAGGAGCTCAAAACTATTGGTGTCATGTTTGAGTATGGTGAAGCCTTGAAATTTAATTTATTGGGAATCACCTCATGTCAGTGGCGAATTTATCAAGTTTGTCAAGAGAACATGTTGAAATTCATTAGATTTCTACATAATGAGTATGAAGTTGAAAGCTTTATTGCAAGTATAAGAGGAGGGACATGGTTGAAGACATGTTATGGCTATTATTGATGAGGATTTGTATGGTGATGAGATAGTTTCATTCAATGAGGAGCTTAAATTGCTTGGTGTGGTGGTTGACACCCAAGATGTTTCCCAGCTTGTCGTGGAAAATTTAAAGCCACCTTCTCAATTAACTTGTCTTGGAGCTGAGGCATTTTTATTGATTCTTGTTAACAGATTCAAAAGTATATGAAATGCCTCAAGACAAACCTAGGCTACAAATCTCCTAGTGAGTGTTACTTGGCGGATCCTTCATGGGGTTGCATTCTACGGGTTTTTACTTGTTTCCCCATAGTGAGTGTTGCTGGTTTTGGGATCCATCCAGACATGGTTATTTATAAAATGTTGCCGGACCATACTTTCTAAATGTGAATTGTTAAGCACCGTTTAATAACCATTTGATTTTTTGTTTTTTGTTTTTGAAATTTAAGTCTACAACAAATACGTGACCATGTGTTTTTTTTTACTTGAATTTGAGTAAGCTGGTTATCATTCACATAGCCTTCAAAAGTAAAAAACCAAATGGTTATCATTTGGAAAGAAAAAAAAAGGAGCAATTTGCATGTTTAGGCCATTTATAGGAAATAATTGTAGATTTCTCATATTTTGGAAATATTTGCATAAATAAACATTAAATTTTAATCTCTAAAAATCAGAAAATGGAGATTT
>JBBMEF010059369.1:0-11790 GCA_037832685.1 Sicyos baderoa | reverse complement strand
CAGGTAGGAGATCCTATCACTGAAACTAATGGTCATCTATAGTAGGTCTCTAACCCCTCTCCCTCTCGGGACGACGAGGAAAGTAAACATGAATGGGTGATGAGTCGAAACATGCTATTAATTAAAATGCCTATCATGACATAGCTCGACATCTCCCTGCTCACCCCGGTAACTTGCATCACACACTCATCCCTTAACATTCACCTAAACGTGCTTAGCTTGTGATCATGCAAGAAAGAACAAAAGCAAGAATAAATGCTGCAAACATCGCAGGATAGAGATCAGAACTTAGAAAATTCAATAGAAGAATAGATCCACAATGAAACAGTACTATAAACTTGCATAAACTCCAGATCACCAGCAAAAACCAGGTAAAAGTACTCGAAAGTAAAGAAAACGTCAAAATATGATAGAAAACAACTAAGACCTACAAGATCGAGCAATCACAAATGTTCATGCTCCAGAAAACAAAGATCTACACTATGAAAGCAGAAAACTACAAAGAAAACGAAGAAGAAAGTTCGAAATACGAATTTGCAGAAATGCTGAACAAATGTTGCTGACTCTGAGGCGATTCCAGCAGCTCTCGAAATTCTCTCCCAAAAAGCCCTTGGGGCTCTCAATCCAGCCTCCCAAAAATCCCTAAAAATGATCCTTAAATAGTCCATTCAAAATGTAGATCAATGGCCCAGATTTTGGCTTGTTCCCTACTCCAAGATGTGACATCAGCATGCATCAACATAAGAAAACACGGGAATTTTTCCCATGACAACAAAAAAAGGAGGGGGACCACAACATCTTCCCGCCTCTACTGAATGCGTAGATAAATGCTGAACACATTAGACTTTCTTTCCAAACTTCAATTCTTCACTTTAAAACATCTTCTTTTCAGTAGGTTTTGCTCCAGCAACTTTGTATTCAACACCCTGAAAAGATAGGAATAATTTCAACAAGTCAAAGATTCCAAGAATGCTTAATTTAATGCTGAAACTATGCATTTTGACTCAAAAACTCTCTTTTTTCTAGGATTTCTATTTCTCGCCTCTTTTACAACATATTTTGCATTTTAGGGATATTTCTCTATTTAGGATGAATTATGTATCAATATAGGACAATAATGCTCAAAAACTCTCTAGAAAACACCCTAATAAATGCCTAAATAACTCTCTTATTGAGAGGTATCAATAAGTATTATGTTTATTCCGAGGAACCATTTTTCGGTATGAACAATTTTTTTTTTTAAAGATGATTTCAACCACAGTTAATTTTTGGATTTTTTTTTTATATTTTAATTATATTCTTTATTGTCTCTCGATTGAAAACTTTATGTGTACTGAGTAAAGATTGTATGTGACACTAATGAGAATTGTTTGTAGTATTGCATGAAGAATATATATTCACTAATTGAAAGTTATTTATTGTTTTAGCATTTCACCCAACCCAATTGTTTGGTTGGTTGGTTTGTTTATATTTTAGTTTTATTACCCATTCTCTCCCTCTTTAACCTGATAATAATTTCCTTCCAAGCATTTTTCATTCTTTAGCTGGTATTGAGTAGTTCAAACCGAGGCACAGTTGAGTTACTATAAACTGTGAATTGAGTTACTATAAACTGTGGAATATTTTAAACAAGTAGGTTATTATATAATGTATTTGTGGTGCTCGGTGCATATTACTATAATGAGTATTTTGATAAATTGTATTTAAGAGGCAGGTTATTATAACATGAAGAAGACGGTTAATCATAAATGTAGGCATGAGTCATGTCAAATATGGACCAATCCATCGATTATTATAACTAGTGGTCAAAGCGTGTGAGTTTGCTCACAATAACTCACTCTTAGTTTTCATAAACGACTCCCCAAACACGACTTTATAGGATGAGTTAATTTGTCATCTAACTACTGATATAAAGTCGGTCGCATGTTTGGTTCCTTCAGTTGGGTCTTTAGGTATCTTAAATGTCCCACCAACCTTTTGTTTGGGTAGTCTCTAAATGATCTTTTGTTCTTAGCTTTCTTTTATCTGGCTCTCATTACTGTTTTCATAGTCTTTTCACATGAGCAAACATGGGAAAATTTGCTGTCTAATTAATTTTTGTGTGTTCCTTTCAATAAATAACTGGATTTGCTTAATTAATCCATGGCTTATGAGCAATACTTTTCGCAAGGATTGAAACATGTCTTTGGTATAGAGGAAACAAATAGAGAAAACTACGAGGGTTGTTGTGATTGTAACCATCTGCTTTGACTTTTCCCATGAGCCAGTGGTTATTCTTTGCGGCCACTTGTACTACTGGCCTTGTATCTACAAATGGCTCCACGTCTAGAGCGCGTCTCTCGCCATTGGTTACAGAACCCACTCGAGTTGCTAATGCTCTGAAAACTCCTGTCTGGAAGAATGCAATGGACGAGGAATTTCGAGCTTTGCTTCAAAACGACACATGGTGTTTGGTTCCTCCTCATTCGGATCAAAATATCGTCGGTTGTAAGTGGGTGTTTAAAATCAAACGAAACCCCAATGGCACTATTCAGAGGCATAAGGCCCGTCTCGTTGCAAAAGGTTTTCATCAAAACCCTGGGATTGACTACTTTGTCACCTTTAGTCCTGTGGTGAAGGCTTCTACCATTCGCATTGTACTAACCCTTGCATTGTCTCGCAACTGACCTATCAAACAGTTGGACTTCAATAATGCATTTCTTAATGGGACTCTTGAGGAGGACGTCTATATGTCTAAACCCCCAGGTTATGCAGATTCTTTATTTCCTCATTATGTGTGTAAGCTCAAAAAGGCGCTTTATGGTCTCAAGCAGGCACCCCGAGCATGGAATAATGCCCTTAAAACCGTTATTCTCTCATAGGGTTTTGTTAATAGTCTCATGGACTCATCCTTATTTATCTACAATTGAGGCTCGTCACCACCTTGTTACTTGTGTATGTTGATGATGTTATTGTCACTGGGAGTGATGCTCGTTTCATTCATCGGCTCATGACGTCTCTAAACGAGCCCTTTGCTTTGAAAGATCTTGGCATTCTTAGCTACTTCTTGGGTATTCAAGTTTTTCGTGTGGAGTCTGGTCTTCTGCTTACTCAGACTAAGTACATTGATCATCTGTGACTGGCAAGTCTTTGTCGATATCTGACAGGGTACCCCTTGCTGATCCTCTTGTCTATCGGAGTACAATTGGAGCACTACAGTACTTTTATAACACACGCCCCAATATCGCTTATATTGTAAATCACCTGAGTCAGATTTTGAAATGTCCGACCGATTGTCATTGGCAGGCTTTTAAGAGGATCTTGTGCTATCTTAGTGGAACGCGGTACTTGGGTTTGCTACTACAACTGACTGACACCTGGACGTTGTCCGCTTACTCCGATGCCGACTGCGGGTCTAGTCTTGATGATCGTAAATCTGTGGTAGCATATTGTGTCTTCTTCGGGAGTTCGCTTGTTTTTTGGTCCTCCAAGAAGCAAACTGTTGTGGCTTGATCCAGTACCGAGTCCGAGTATCGTGCCCTTGCTCATGGTGCGGCTGAGGTTATTTGGCTCTGCCATCTTCTTGGTGAACTTAGTATACACTTGGCATCTGTTCTTGTCCTTTGGTGTGACAACATCAGTGCTGAGTCCTTGGCTGCCAACCCGGTGTTCCATGCACGAACCAAGCACATCAAAATTGATGTTCATTTTGTTTGAGATCATGTTCTTCGCGGTCGTCTTCAGGTTCGATATATCCCATCTGTTGATCAGCCTGCAGACTGCTTGACAAAATCCTTATCCCACACTTAGTTTTGTTTTCTTCGAGACAAACTTGGGAACGTTGAACTCCCCACTCGTTTGAGGGGGATGTTAGAAAACAATATATGCTAGAGATTTTATTAGAAGAAGGTTCTAGAACTAAATATGATTAGGAAAATAGTATATCTTGTTATTCTTGTATTAAGATATTCTGATGTATTTTCTCCTATATAAGGGGTCTCACTTGTACAATGAATTATTGAGTAAATTATACATAAACCCTATTTTCCAACATCACTTTTTTTCCTTTCTATGGTCGTGGCCAAATGCTCGAGGAATTTTAGTTGGAAGCCAAACCAATGCATCGAGATATCGATATACCTCCTAGACCTTAAGCTTGTGGTAACCAGATACTTGCTACTCCCAGCACACACCAACAACAACTTCGCCCCCTCTCCCAATATTGTTGTATAAAAAAAAAAAAAAAAAACAACTTCCATATTGAAGTCCTTACCAGCAATGAACCACGACCTTTTTCGTTTTCGAAACTATGAAGAAGATTCAGCAGCAGCTCCTTTGTTGAACCTTACAAGAACATCATTCAATGGTTTTCAACTTTTCACTATCTATTGATAGGAATGATTGGCGATTTCGTGTATTCAACAGTTTTTCGGAACTCGGACAACTTATACTCTCACCATCCAACAGGTCAGAGCGGTAGGAACCAGTTGAGAAGACAGGAAAAGCAGGTAGACAAGTCATTGAATAGAAACTCCATTTTTATCTTTTTTTGTGTGTTCATATCTTTTGGTGTGATGACTCTGTTCCTGGAAACTCTCCTATTCTCAAGACAAATGTTTGTATATTCTTTTCTACTTTTTTGGCTTATTTATGTACTGTAGTAACCATTTATGCACATGTTCATTATATTAAATTGCTTGGATTGTGTTCTTGTTATTGTCAATGCATATGGAAAATTTATCAAATAATTAAAATTCCTCTAACAAAATATTTAACCAAAATATACCTGAATAATCCATTTGAGATCTCAAATTACAAAATGTCAAGATTTTAATAAATTTCAGCTTTATCTTAAGCCAAGCCAAAACATCAAGATGGTTGAATTGACATGGATGCACATTATATTTTGTTGTGATCAATGTGAATTCTTAGGAAAAAAAATACAACTGAACAGATGAGCAGTTCTAAACTAATTACAAATGTGTTGCAAAAGAAATTTGGGAGTAAAAGATTTGAACTTTAAGATCTCGTTTGATAACTATTTTATTTTTTATTTTTTGTTTTTGAAATTTAAATCTATTCTCACTCAAACTTTCTACAATGTATTGTATTCCGCTCTTCTTAGCATATATCATCATTTCTTAAGAAAATAGATGAATATTAACCAACTTTTAAAAACAAAAACAAACTTTTTGAAGCTATTTTTTGTTTCCAAATTTTAGTTTGCTTTCTACAAATATAGATGAGAGGTAGATATCTAAGTAAAAAAATATAATGATAAAATAGTTGTTATAGACTTAAATTTCAAAAACCAAAAATAAAAAATTAAATTGTTATTAAATAGGGCCTAAAATTTTTAATTATTAATTCATACAAATGAGTTGAGCTAAGTTTTTGTTGGACGCGGTTGGTTGACATTTAAATCTTGATAACCACTCACCCCATGTGCACTTTCAAGCTTGCATGCTCGTGAATCTAAAAACTGTAATTATAATCCACATATTAATAAAACAAGTCCAAAGTTTATCACACTGTCTCATTTATTTTTCGTTATTGATTTCTTTCCCTTTCTTGAAATATTACATGTGTGAACCACTAATAAAAAGTAGAAAAACATTACTATAATAATCTCTCCATTTAAAAACAAAAAATATTATACTAACTCCTTAGAATTGTGAAGACCTGTCACAACTTATACGTTTTTTTTAGTACAACAATAATATTTGAGAATTAGAGAATTAAAATTTGGCATCCGATTTCGAGTAGCCCTATTTGAAAAGCAAGGATTGAGTCTTTTTGATGGTTGCATACACCTCTTTCATTTGAGGTCTTTCATTTGGAGACTCATTTGTACACCTTAAACCCATATTTAAAATAAAAACTAGATGATCTACTATGTTCCTTTGAAAATAAAGCTCTTTCAAACTTTCATCCAAGATATCAATCATCGTATTTGGAAGCTTTATTTCAACCCATCTTTGAAGATTTACTTCTCCGCTGAATATCTCTTCGGTCGGCCTTTTTCCGGTAAACATTTCAAGGAGAAGAATCCCATAACTATAAACATCTCCTTTTGTTGATATTCCAACACCATATCCGTACTCTACATGAAAAAAAAAAAAAAAAAAATTGAAATGTATTTCACCTATACATGTTATTTAGGGATGGATTCAAATATTAAATGTTTGGCGGACTAACAAATTATATTATATAATTATAATTCAAATGTTATTTCCAAAAAGTCCAAGTTTCAAATTTATGTGAGTAAATATTATCACCATTTTAGACTACATCTTTCTATATTTTAGTATTTCTCTTTTCATCAATCAAAATTAATTTTTCAAAAAAAATAAAAAGACCAAGTCTAAAATTGTGGTAAATATTTCAAATATACTTATCTACCTTTATCTAAGTATTGCTCTACATTATATTGTACTAACAAGGTTATCGGTCTTAAGAATATGTATGTGTATTAAAGATTTTTTTAACTAAGTTTAAATAGTTCAAGTTATCGCTAAGCAAACGATTTCGTTGGATGCTCTTAAGGTGGTTAAAGCTATTTCTGGTGTTGATCTTGATTTTTCTAAGTTTAATAACATCGTTGTGGATGTTAAGGGGTTGATTTCTTCTTTAGAGATTGTGAGTATTTTGCATTGTAATAGGTTTTGTAATAGTGTGACCGATGTGTTGGCTAAGCAAACGGTTTCGTTGCGTCTGAGCAACTGTGTCTTTTCCTCTTCTGTGGAGGATTCGATGGCCTTTTGGAGAGGAAATCTCCCCCCTATTGTTGACTCCACTTCGGAGGTTGATTGTACGAGGTTACGGGATGTTTTTTAATGAATGATTAGTGGTTTTTCTTTCAAAAAAAAAAAAAAAAAAATAGTTCAAGTTATCGTTGTTAAGAATATGCATTCGCCTTTTTTTTGAAGTTGTCATTATCATTGTATTATAGACTTCATTAGCTAAGTATTTTCATTACTTAATTGTAATCTATATTATACGAAAACAAAAATATCTCTAATTTTTTTAAAGACAAAGTATATTAGGATTAGGATATTAAATTTCAAAATTTTGAAAGAGCATCATTAATTTAAGTTTCTCGATTTTATCGAATATTTTAGGCTGATTTCTTATTTTAGGCTGGGTTCTCTCGCTTATTTTTATTTTATTTTATAATTATAAATCACTATTCGTTAGTTCAATCAATTTGTCAAGTTACTAACTTCTTCATAAAAAAAAAAATTGTCACGTTATTATTCAAATCATTTAAACAAAAAAAAAAAACTCAATAGAATGATAAAAAACGTAAACTATAAATTTGATATATGTTATTGAAGAAAGTTAGAGTTTTTATATTTTCAAAAATTAGAATTTAATTTTCATAATTTGAAAAAGAATTTTTTTTTTATCTTTAATTTTTTAAAAGTTAAAATTTAAGTCTTTTTAATTTCAAAAAATATAAATTAATTCGATTTGACGGAATCTAAAAATAATTCTTCCTGTATTAATTGTTGGTGAATTAAAAATGTAGAAATTAATTATTTATATATAAATGATTCATTATCATATATGAATGGTGTGATTTTTTTTATTCAATAACCACTTAACTCACAATCCACCATCGATACATGAATATCCACTTCCAAGTTCTAAGTACTTAATTTACTAATAATTATAACTATTTTTAAATTTATTAAAATTCTAATTTCTTAAAATTAAGGTTGAATTTAAATTTCTTTCTCGCAATAAAAATTAAATTCTAGTTTTTAAAATTAGAGCTAAACTCTAACTTTCCAATCACATAAAAAAAATGAAGGTTACAATTGAAATTATTTTAGAAATTAAGTAAGTAAAGTGAAGAATAAAAGTTGAAAAGAAATTAAAATGTGAACGTAAAGAATGGAAATGTAATGAAATATAAAGTAATAATAAAAAAATGATACCTGGTGCAATGTAGCCAATAGATCCTCTGAGCCCACTAGTAATGCTTTGACTATGGCTTGCAGAATCGAGCAACCTTGCGAGCCCAAAATCAGCAACATGGGCCGCCATTTCTTCATCCAAAAGAACATTGCTCGGCTTCAGATCGCAATGAACCACCGGAGTTTCTAATCCATGGTGGAGATACTCCATTGCAGCCGCCACATCTAACGCTATTCCCACTCTCTGTTTCAGAGGCAGCCATCCTCCTCCGTGGAGCCAAGCTTCCAAGCTTCCATTCGGCATGAATTCCAGAATCAACGCCTTGAAATCCAAGCTGGAACAAGCGCCCAGGATCTTCACCAGGTTCCGATGCCTTATGTTTCTCAGGATTTCGCATTCGGTAACAAATCCCTTAATTCCTCCTTCATTATCTATCTCGATTACTTTTATGCCGATTGCATTTCCTTCTCTTGTTACGCCCTTGTAAACGCATCCAAAACTCCCCTTTCCGATTAGGTTTTCATTCGCGAAGTCCCCTGTTGCGTGTCTTAATTCGTAGTAGGAGTATTGTTTATGCGGCCCTTTGAGTAATGTCAAATCTGTTTTCGTTTTCGCTACTGGTTTTCTTGTTCTTGTTATGAAGAAAACCCCCAATGTAATTGCGATGCATGCACCGATTCCTCCTGCAATAACTTCTGCAATTAGTTTACCAATTTTCCTCTTGGGAGTTGAGGGAACAGGGCATTTTGGGAGTCCTAATTCGACTATGCCGCCGCACAGCTCGGGGTTGTCGGATAGAGATATGGCTGATATGTTGAGGAATATGCCACTTTTGGGTACTTCTCCTTGTAGTTTATTGGAAGATAGGTTCAAGTATTGGAGATATTGGAGGTCATCAAGAGAAGGGATTTTTGCAGACAACCTGTTTGATGAAATGTCTATCTGGTTTATCCCTTTCAATTTGGCCAGTGAATTGGGAATGGACCCTTCGAAAGAATTGCTAAACATGATCAAAATCTGGAGATCCAAGCAGTTGCCTATTGTGGCTGGAATGGGTCCGGAGAGTTGATTTTTGGATACATCCAATTGTTGAATATTCGATAACTTGCCAATTTCAGAAGGCAAAGAACCTGTCAAGTTGTTTACTGAAACATTGAATTCTATAAGATTCGCAAAGTCGAAGATCTCCTTTGGTAAGCTCCCACTAAACCTATTGTCTGATAGATCAAAAAGAATGAGACGCTCACAGTTTGTTAAACTTAAAGGAATTTTGCCACTCAAGTTGTTATCATTGACTGAAAACTGAGAAAGCTTGCTTAGATTGCCAAATGTTTCAGGGATGGAACCCGAAAGAGAATTTGACTCTAACGAGAGTATCTGCAAGTTCTTGAGGTTTGCTAATGAAGAAGGAATGTTACCTGTAAAGGAATTAAAAGCGAATAATACAGAAATGAGACCAACCAAATTTCCTATTTCTTCGGGGATGCTTCCACTAAGCTGGTTTTCTGCCATCCAAATCTGAAAAAGTTGAGGCGACAAGTTTCCAATAGACGGAGGAAGCTGACCCGTGAGTGAATTTTCAGCCACAGACAACCTTGTGAGGCGTGTCGAATTAGTAAGAGATGTAATAAAGTTGAGGCCTTCATTTCCATCGCTTGTTAGGTAATTTACTTCAAGATTTAGATCCTCAATCTTTTCTAGCTTCCAAAGTGAAGGAATTTCTCCTGAAATCTGGTTATTTGATAGGTCAAGTCTTTTAAGGGTGGAGGCGTTAGAAAGTGATTCGGGGATTTGGCCATCAAACTGATTTCCTCCAAAAAACGCAATGGAAAGATTATTCAGTGCAATGAACAAATTAGAAGGAAGTTTACCTGAAAACTGATTCAATGTTAAAGAAAACTTATTCAAGGAAGAAATGTTCATCAGTTGGGTAGGAAAACTGCCAGAGATATTGTTCTCTCCTAGCTGTAAATACGAGAGTTGATTGAGACGACCCATTTCAAGTGGGATTGGACCCTCTAGCTTATTTGTAATTACATTCAACGTTTTGAGAGAAGATAGATTACCAAACGAGGAAGGAATGATTCCCGAGAAGTTATTTCGGCCAAGATTTAAGTTTTGAAGTTCTGATAAGCTACCTAGTTCAAATGGAATTCTACCATGAAGCTCATTCTCGTAAAGATCAACGATACGGAGCATCAAGCAATGACTCAAAGATGGTGGAATGGTTCCATGAAGGCTGTTGGAACTCAAGTTCAAAACTCGTAACCGAAATAGGCGATGAATCTCCACTGGAATTGTTCCGGAGAAGTTGTTGCTCTGCAGCTCAAGACGGCGAAGAAACGAAAGGTTGGTGAGGTGAGGAGAAATGGGTCCAGCGAGCGAGTGATCTTCGAGTTGAAGACCGATGACTCTGCGCTTGATCGGGTTGCAGAGGACACCAAGCCATTTGCAGAAGGAAGTGTTTGGATGCCAAGAATCCAAGGCACCATGTGGGTCAAAGAGAGAAGTTTTGAATGAAAGCAGAGCTTGCTGATCAGTGGTATTGTCAAATGGAGGATGAAGAGCAGCTTGGCAATAGTGAAGAAAAATAAAGTAATAGCAAATGAAAAAGATTATAAAATTGGGAGAACCCATGGATGGAAGCAATTTTATTGAGCTGCAAGTTCTTCAAACCCCTATAATATTTTATAATATTTTGAAGCTGAAAATTTATGAGAATTTATTTGTGTGGAGTATAGACTGGGCAGGAGACTTAAAATAGTGACATGATAAAATCAACCTCAGCCCCATCTTATGGGAACAATGGGGACCAAATGAAGTTGTAGAAAGTCTATTCTATATAATATCTCTACATTCATGGTACCGAAAGGGTTGGTGGCCTGATTTCATTGTTTGGTGGAAATTCATTTCAACACTATGGGTGTGGAGATTAACTTCATTATTTTTTTTTTTTGTTCGAGTTCAACAATAATTGAACAAATATATTATAAATATAATTTAGAGAATTTTGAAATCACTATTGGGGTCGGCTCGAAAAGATTAAGTGTCTAACATTGAAAAAGTGAAATCATCTTCTAACATTTATAAGATAGTCTGATCGTTCTTCTTATCGTCAATTAATTTTGAGATAAAACTTCATACTATCTAATATGTTATCATAGTTCATTAAATTCAATCAAAAAAAAAAAAAAAAGTTTGATTACCCTAAATTATATCATTTTAAGGGAGCATCTTCAAGTTCATGTAACTTCATACAATTTAATCAATTAAGTATATTTTGTTTGATTTTGACAAACTCGCTAAGAAAGATTGGGGCAAGTTACAAATTAGGGCCAAGTAACTTGTGATCTCTAATAATTTTTGGTGTCTATATATACATGTCTTAGATTTATCTTGGTACATATAAGTTTTGAATCCCTTAAATTAGTCTCTAGCTAACATCAATTATTGAATTAAAAAGTGACATATAATTGACATAGCATATCTCCAAGCAGTAGCCTAGCACTTTATGGTTCATATGTAATTACGTTCCATCTTGACTTCAAGTCTTTCCCATATTTCATTTTCAAGAAACTCCAAAAAATTCATTTCTCATCAAAGCTCAACAATCTAAAAGTCATCCCGTATAAGTCGCAAGAAAGAAAAAATTAATTCAAAGTAACTTAAACCTAAACAAATTTAAGCTCAACACCCAATAAAACTCTCCAATAAAAGTTGAGATCAGTTGACATTAATTAGTACTTGATAACTAAAAAATGGGTTCGAATCCATGACCTCTTAGTCATTGGATATATACTAATGTTGTTGTTGTAACAGCCCGGTTTTCTGTTTCTTCATTTGTGTATATTTTGTATTTAAATTAACAGAGAATTAGTTTTATTTAAG
>JBBMEF010059329.1:0-11793 GCA_037832685.1 Sicyos baderoa | reverse complement strand
CTTTTCTATTCTTGGAACTGGTTTGCAGTTTAATCCCGTTATTTTTTCAAAATCTTCTATTCCAAATTTGACAACTTCTCCTTTAAGATTAAACCACAGTTCATCTGATCTTGGAGAATCACATTGTCTTCTCATCATGTGGTACATCACTTGAGATTGAAACCTTTGTACACCGAGGTCTATAAAAGGTCCGAAACAACTTTTCTTAAATAAAATACTCTCTTCTACAGTTAGTTGTTTCCTAATTTGTCTAATTGTATCAAAGGTCCCAAAAATATTTAGCTTCTAGGTGTCTGGCCACTTCTTGCGTGGTAGAAGAAGGGGGGCATCCTGGAAAATATTGATTCTTACACACATCAATAAACAATCAATACAATCCTAAAAAACTAATACAGTATTAAACATTTCACTACAAATTAATAAAAGTCTACTAAAAAATAAAAACAGTAGTAACAATTTCACTACAAATTAATACAACAATCAATACAGTCCTAAAAAATTAATACAATATTAAACATTTCACTACAAATTAATGAAAGTCTACTAATTAAAAAATAAAAACAGTAGTAACCGTTTCACTACAAATTAATACAACAATCAATACAGTCCTAAAAAACTAATACAATGTTAAACATTTCACTACAAATTAAAACAAGTCTACTAAAAAATAAAAACAGTAGTAACCATTTCACTACAAATTAATACAACAATCAATACAATCCTATAAAATAAATATAGTACTAACCATTTCCCTACTGATTAATACAGGCCTAAGAATCTCATACAAGTTTAAACAATCAAGACAGTCCAAAAAAATAAATTCAAAAATCAATGCATATATACAGAAAATATCATCTAGTGGATTAATACACAAATCAATAAACTAATCAAAAATCAATACATTGTTTAATACATTAATAATTCTTACACAAATACATAAATATCAATTCAACAATCAAGAATCAATTCAAAAATACATAAATATCATCTAGTGGACCAATACATAAATATAACTCATTCATAATTGAAGACATAGAATATTGGTACCTCATACAGTTTAGGTCTATCTCCTCCCAACGTTTTTCCTCTTGTAAATTTCATTTTCTTCTTTGGGCTAGGAGTCTTAATCTGCAATCATTATAATGATTCACATAGTCAAAAGAGTATTAAAATGTAAATAAAGCAAATATATTAAAATTCCTAAATACTTACCAATGATTTTCTCTTTGAATCTACATCTATTTTCTTTTTCTCCTTTTCTTTCTTTGTAAACTTCTTATTTATCTCATTCTGAACATAACACAATATTTTAATTCATGGTTTAACACATTAGTACTATATTAAATATGATTAATAATTCAACACACCTCAACTTCAAAGCTTTCCTTTTTCGACTTCTTTTTTTTTCTGTTCCAAAATATAAATTGTTATCATTAATTCAAAGTTATTAAAGTATGTATCAACAAATAAAGAGCATACCTCTGTAGTTGAACTTTCATCAATTTTCTTTTTTCCTGTAATTTTTTTTCTTTTTTTTTTCTATGCAACTTTTAAATCTACGTTTCCCTTTATCCTTTCCGGTGGACATCTTTTTTAGCTATCTCTGGTTGAACAACATTTTCTTCACTTTTGTCATCTTCTTTATCCTGTATATCATAAATATATATCAAGACTTCAACATGTAGAAAGGAACTAACAAATTTTTGTACTTGTAAATATACCTCTTCATCCTCCTCAGTTTCTGCAACAACTTCCTCTTGTTATCTTTCTTGTTCCTGTATTACATTAATGGTTACTACATTACATAATACATTGATACATTACTTAATTTTAAATACCCCAGGTTCGACCACATCTTTTTCAGCTACTTCAGGTTGTCCTTCATCTTTTTCACTTTCTTCATCTCTTTTATCCTGTATTACATGTCCAAGTTTTGATGCAACATGTCATAAAAAATTAATACATTACTTTTTTTTTAATACCTCAGTTTGAACAGGTTCTTCTTCATGTAACTCTTTTTCTTCAGCAATTTTTT
Source organism: Sicyos baderoa (assembly GCA_037832685.1). NCBI lineage: Eukaryota > Viridiplantae > Streptophyta > Magnoliopsida > Cucurbitales > Cucurbitaceae > Sicyos > Sicyos baderoa. The sequence continues at coordinate 9,758 of JBBMEF010059329.1, read as the reverse complement.
CACCTTTCATGTTCTTCATCCTGTATGAAAATGTCAATAGTAATCACACCAAATAGGTATTAACATTGATATATTTATGACTTTGTGTTTCATACCTCTGATAATTATTCCCTATAACTATCTGTCTCTTCTTTGTCTTTATTCACATTTTTTGAATTTCCTTCTCCATCTTTGCTCTTTTTCTTTATCTATGAAAACACATTATTATACTAATTTTAAAATGCATACAAAACAGTATTACATTCTTTTGCAAAGTATTATAAAATTACCTTGTTGTCTTCTGTGTATACTGTCATTAGAGGTGTAGCATTTAGAGTTTGGCCCTCACTATCAGATGAGCTAGATGACAACATAAACATGAAAGTTTTTTAATACAAAAGAAAGTATTGAGAACTAAAGTTCTTAAAATATTCATACCTCCCCAATTTCTATTACACTATTGTCTATTTTCTTCTTTTTTCCAGAGTAGTTTATATATGTTCCCAAAGTTCTTTCACTTCTTCTTCGTTCCCAAAACTGTCGTTGCTATTTTTTTCTATCCTTAGCCATCTTCAATATTAATACAATATAATTAATTAGCAAGTATACAATAGATTCCTGAAATCTTATACACAATTAAACAATCAAAACAGATCTTATACAATATTCAAAACTAAATACTGTTTCCAAAAACCTCATACAGTATTAAGATTGCAGTACAGTTCTTACAAACAACTACACAATTAAACAATCAATTCATTTTACGGATTTCTCATAGAGTATCAGGAAATAAATACTGTTTTCAGAAAGCTAATACAATATTAAGAGTTAATTACAGATCTTAGAAACCAATACACAATTAAAGAATCAATGCATATTTCAGATTTCTCATACAATATAAGAAACTAAATAGAATTTTCAAAATTTCATACAGTATTAACAGATCAGTACAGATCTTAGAAACCAATACACAATTAGAGAATGAATTCATGATTCAGATTTCTCGTACAATATAAGAATCTAAATAGAGTTTTCGGAAATTTCATACAGTATTAAAAGATTAGTACAGATCTTAGAAACTAATACACAATTAAAGAATCAATGCATATTTCAGATTTCTCATACAATATAAGAAACTAAATAGAGTTTTCAGAAATTTCATACAGTATTAACAGATCAGTACATATCTTAGAAACCAATACACAATTAGAGAATCAATGCATGTTTCAGATTTCTCACACAGTATAAGAAACTAAATAGAGTTTTCAAAAATTTCATACAATATTAACAGATCAGTACATATGTTAGAACTAATAAATAATTAAAGAATCAATGCATGTTTCAGATTTCTCATACAGTTTTTGAAATGTAAACCTTAGAAATTGAGATTTCGGCGATTTGAAGGTTGAATCTAGAAATTTCATACAATATTAATTGACAAATACCTTGATTTCAATGGCGATTTGAATGTGGACTCGAGATTTCGGCGCTGGAGGATGAAAACGAAGTACAGAAAAAAACAGAGAATATGAAGAAATCGGCGGCAACAATGGCGATCTGAGGCAAATTTGATGCTGGAATCGAAATTTTTGGAGAAAATTGTGGGCGAATTTGATGGTGGAATCGAAATTTCCGAAGGTGCACGCGAGTTTGATGTTTGAATCGTGTTTGAGGGAGAGTGAAGATGCACGCGAGTTTGAGGGCAAATCAATTAAAACTGTATTAAAATTTAAATGAATTTTCAATTAAAATATGAGGGTAAATCAGTCTTTTGCTTATTTCCATTTTTTTCTCCCTTAATTCTTTAAATTAGTCTTGCTAATTAATCTAAATGTGGACAGATTTGCAATTACTATTCAGATTTGGCCTACTATTACACTTCTCCCTATATTTAAAATTGAATATATATATATATATATATATATAAAATAGAATATTTATTTCGATGATGTTGACTTTTAATATTTGTGTATATTTTTAAAGGAAATTTGTTATGTATACCAACTTTAGAACAATCTATTAAAATTGTAGCACATTTTTTATCAAAAATTCCTTTATACCAAAATTCGATTGATTGAACTCAATCGAACTCAATCAATAACTAATGATTGAACTCAATCAGTTTGTTAAGTGATTGAGCTCAACTGATTGAGTTCAATCACTAGTTATTGATTAAGTTCGATTGAGTTTGATTGAGTTCAATCACTCAGAATTTTGGTATATGTGCAATTATTTTCAATTTTGTGCTATAGATGCAAATTTTTAGCCTATTTTTGTTATACATAAAAAATCCCCATTTTTAAATTTACTTTTCTATTTATTTTATTTTATCACATAAAAATTAAAATAATCTCTTCATTAATATATTGAAATTAAAATTAGTTTCATTATCATTTTAATCAACATTATTATGTAACTAAAAAATTTATTATTTTAAAGACTAAAAGTAAGTATTATTGAAATATCTCACATGTACAACTTTAAAATACAGGAATCTAATAAAACAGAATTCTGCACTTCGTAGCTTGGGCAAAGTGTGACATAGCAAAATTCTGCACTTCATAGCTTGGAATCCATTGATTCTGCTGAGTTGTTGTATCATCAACATATGGATTTGGATAGATGAAGTCATACAAGTTTCCTTGATAATTCTCCATCTTCCAAAATCTTTGACGAAATACTTTGGCTCTGGGAAAATCAAATAACGAAATCCAAATTGTTGGTAATACCTACAACAAAGACAATTAAATTGCTAGCTCTTGAATTAAGAACGACTCTCTAAACTAAACTAAAAAAAAAATTAATGACACTAATCCCCAGCAACGGCGACAAAAACTTGTTCGCTTCTGAGGTGGTTCGTAATTAGCAAAGATAAAGTAAGGTTTTAAAGTGAATTGCAAATGCAAGTATACATTGTCGATTGCAGCAAGTTTTAAAGTAGGTAATAAGTCATCTCCACATGGATTAGTTATAAAAATTATGCTTAAGCTAAATTAGAGAGTTTAAAGTAAATAGGTAACACAGAAATTTGTTGGAAGTTTTGTTGGAAACGAAGTTAGTTTGCTAAATAAGTTCGCTAAGGCGAATAATAAGCAAAACTCAATTGATAAAATAATTAACTTAGCCACGCATAACAATTTGTCAGGTTGTTATGAGTAAAGCTGCAGGAGTTCTCAAAGAAGTTTTCGCAAATTAGTTCTACAACTGCAACTAACGCCCAACTGACTTAGTTCTCTCGAATCTTAAGTTCGCTGAATTTGTACTGAAATTCTAGTAAACCTTATCTCTAAGCGAATGCGAATTGTAAACTCTCGTTTACAAAATACATAGATTAAAGTATAGAAATATTTACTTCTCTCGAAGCTAAATAGCGGAATCTCTCGACCCTCTCCCTATACCTTTACATTCAGCAAACAACTTTCATTGTAAATTAACTTAGTGAATTCTATGTTTGGTAATTCTGAGTTGAAATTAAATAAACAAGCGAAATAATAAAAGTACTCGGAATTGAATAAATGAACTTTTATAAATGTAAATTGAATAAAATAATAGAATTTGCGAAAAGCAGTAAATAAGCTGTAAAGTTGTGAAAAATATAAATGAAAGCAGTAAAGAAAGCAGTAAAGAAAACAGTAAAGAAAAACAGTAAATTGGAGAAACAAATACAAATATTGGGTTGGTGACGATTAAGGTTCCTAGCCCTGAGTTGGCTTCATGCACAGCGAGTCTCCTCAGTTGTACTATGGATTGATCTCTCAACTCTTTTCCAATCTCTTCAGAATCTTTTATCGACAACGTTTTAGCTCTATATTTCTTTCGTCGTGCTTCGTCGGCAAACTCTGGCTTTTATAGGAGATTGGTTGTGTCCGAAACTCTTGCTCCACGATCTCCACTTCGTCCCCGTAAATCTCGTTAGCATGCACGTCTCGTGGTTCGGATGCGATCTGGTTTGGATGGTTGACGCGTGTATCTGTCCGATGGCTGATCTTCAAGTTCACTTTCGCTGGATTGAAGACTTAGCAAAAAATACCTTGCAAAACTTAGCAAAACGTTAAATAATTCAACTTCATAAAAGATTGTGGTATTTCGCTTTTGCGAACTATTTCTAGCGAACTTTAACTATTTGTCATGATATTTTCTATCTTTTATCTATAATTTGCTCCTTAAATCATTTCGCGAATGCGAGTTATCAGGCACCCAGGTACGTGCGGGCATACCCCGCGAGGCGCCCTGGCATAAGTTCAGATGGAGTTCAGATTATTTGGAGTTTATTAGTTGTGTTTTGTTCTTGGCAGGAATCGTTTTGGATGATTTCTGAGTTGTGGAGGCCGTTTTGTAAAATTAAGAATAAAAGAATTTAAATAGTGACCTTGGTGGGATTCAATGATTGAATGTGTATTTGTGGAAAGAAAATTAGGATTGAAATGGTGCTTGCAATGGAACTCGAAGCGAGGCTTGAGTGTTGGAAAATAAAAGAAATTAAAACGACGTCGGTGGAACTCGAAAGGAGGGTTTTTGGTTATTTGGAGTTTATATCAATTAAAAAGAAAAACCAAGGTTTTTGAGATTAGGGGTTCTTTCTTTTGTGTTTGTGGCCGTCATTTGAGAACTCCAAGCGTTCCAATTCTCTCTTTTCTCCAACGCCACATTTGAGGATCCCGAGGTAAGTTTCGTCTTCACATTCTCTTCTTGTTCGTTTGATTCTTTTCAGGGTTGCAATCGTTTTTGTTGTCTTGTCATCACGTTTCAAACAAACCTTGCAGCCGAGCCCTCACCAACAGCGAACCAGCCTTGCTGTCAACCTCTTCGCAGCCCTCCTCGGTTGCCCTCGTTGGCAAGCAGATCGCGAGCCAACAATCACACTTCGTCAGCAGCAGTGGACCAGCGTCACGCGTCCGTCCGCCTGTAGCTTCACCATCGCCAACGTCTGCCTTCGCTCAATCTGCCACCCAGCTTCACGCCTACGCACCAGTAGCGTCTGCCAGCGACACGCCTCACCTGCACAGCTGCCGAGCCCAGCGCCCTTCGTCTTTGCTCATCGTCGCCCCATCGACGTCTGCTCGCAGTAGCTCGACACCCCAGCCTGCGCATCATCGAGCAGCCCTTGCATGTCCATCGAGCAGCAGCACCGCAGCAGTGACGAGCCTCATGTTTTCTCGCTGTTTGGGTAACGATCATTCCATCCTCTCGTTTGGTTAATTTAGGGTTGTTCGAGACTAGTTATTTTATATTAATTATTTGTTAATTGCTTGCTAGGTCATATTTGTTGGTGATCTGCAGCTCTATGAGCATATTTTTTTCTCGTTGTTTGTTTTGTCTGCAAATTCTAGGTAAGGATTTCTTACCGGGGTTGTGTGGGTCCTGCGATATATTCTGTGATGCATGGTTGTTTATCTGTTTTCGATTATGAACATGTTAGTGGATAGGAAGCGTTTTCTGCATTCTCTGGCTGACATGTATGCTTGTTTTACTTCACATGTTAGTACCATGCTAGGTTGATCCGTTCTGGCATGTCTGATTACCGTTCTTGTCTCGTAGTGCCATGTTAGGTTTTGATTCCTATGAAAGCATGTAAAGCTTGTTTGGTTGTAATTATGTTCATAGAGTAAAATCTGTCTAGGAGTCATCATATATAGGTGTGAGTGGCATAACGAACATTGCCCCATTGGCAGGGTTGCGCGAGAACGTACACTCCGCCTCTGACCGCCAACACGGTTTAACTAACCCTGTAAGTGGCATAGCCTATTCCGCAGTAGTTGGGCGAGAGTTGCACGACGTACTGTTGCCCCGTTCACCGACATGATTCACATCATGTCGGCATGGACCAAGTCTATAGCCTTTGGGCAGGACCGACCCACGGTGCAAGCCTACTGTGAGCGGATCCTAGCCGCAAGCGAGAGGTGGTTCAGACTGACATAGTTGGGGGTCGAGGTCTCGCACCATAATGATTCAGTGACACCCTTCCGAGTCGTTTAGGCATGTGGACCTGGACCAGGGCAGGCTGTCCTAGACCCAGCACCTACCTGGACTCCAGTAGCATGCGGTGTGCGCACACGCTCATTATGCACCGAGGGAAGAGGTCCCTCAGGATCTTGAGTACAGTACACCACTTCTTCCAAAGATTGTGTAGTTGAGCTTAGACCGAGAACTAGAGATTCTCGAGTGATTCTAGTGTTACAGGATAACTCAAAGGTGTAAGACCCCGATGGGCATCAGAGTAAGACCACGAGTTGGCATCGGTTCTGGGATTGTTTTGACAACTCAAGAAAAGTAAGTTGATCTGTGTTGATAGTTGTTTGCATGTATACTTGTTTGCTAGATGACCAGTTGTATCGTACTGTACCCTGGTTGGGGATTCTTACTAAGGAAACTCGTTTACTCACACTTATTTATGTGGTTCTTTCCACCAGGTAACTTGGGATAACACCAAGATGGCTAGCGGAGGTTACATGATCATGGGGACGTTGTGGGACTCTGTAGTCCGTTTATTTATTTTATGATTTGTTCAACATGTAGTTGGGCACAGATCCCTTAGGAGCACTTATCTGTTTACGAATTATTTTACTATGTTGAGTTGAATGCTCTGGTCGGGGCTTATTTGAAATGTATTTGGAACAGGTGCTTGGAAACAGAGACAAGTTTTTTGAAATGAAATAAATGTTGATTGCTTTTGAATGTTTTAGTTTTCTCTATCTTAAATTTCCGCATTTAATGAGATTTAAAGTCATGCATGCTGGTTAAGGACCTAGGATAGGACCTATTTTGGGTCGGGTCCTTACATAAGTTATAGTTCAAAGGATTTGTGATAGATAAGATTTTCAAAACGTATTCAAAACCCCAAAGAAGAAATCATTATGTTTAGGTTCGAAGCTGCCGTAGAAACCCAAAGCTGTAGACGTAGAGAAGCTGTAGAAACCCAAACAAAGAATCCAAAGAAGCTATAAAAACCCAACATATAACGACAAGATTGCAAGAAGAAATGAAAGAGCACGCAAAAAGGAACCAAAGAAAGTGCAAGAAGAAATGGTAGAGAAGAGCGGGAAAGAACGAAGGCTTAAAGCTTGAAGAGGAAGTTAAAGAGAAGGGGTGTTTTTGGAAATTGAAAAAAGAACTAACAAATCTACTATGTATGAATTTCTTTAACTTTTGTGCTATAATTAAAATAGGGGGACCAAAATCTGCTGCTGGTAGAAAATTCCCTAACGACAACCTCCATATAGCTGGGATGATTGATGCAACGTGTGTAGATATAATCACTACTACAATTACAAGAGTAGATGACATGCTAAAATGATTATAAAAAAAACACGATGAAAAGATGGCAGACTATTTTTTTTAAAGAAGGTCGGACTTTTGGTGGCGGGCATTGTCTGCCACAAAGATGTTGTCTGTTAATTGTTAACGGTGGCGGGCTTATTTGATTACATCTGGTCGTGGATTGTAATATGCCCGCCGTCAATTACTTTTGGTGGCGAGCAGCCTACTCAAAAAATAACTTTTTGACCAAATTTTTTTTCCTCCTTTGACATAAACAACCCTTCTCTGCTCTTTCTCTTTTCCTATTCTCTTCTCAAACATAGGGTTTCATTTCTTCTCATAAGTTCGACATTTTTGACATTTTTTGGCCAATTTGAAGCTCGCAACTTCAGGTTTCATTTCTCCTTCAACTTTGAAGCTCACAAATTTCGGCATTTCTTCACAAATTTGGTAACTAACTTATATTTAAGCTATTTTAGCTCGTTTATGTTGTAATATTTCCATATAACTTATGTTCACAAACACTGATAAGAAACCCTAACTCTTTGAGCTCTGCATCTCGTCGTCGTTGTTCCATTTTTTAGTATTAATTTGCATTCTTTGTAGAGATGAGTGGAGAAGCGATCAAGGGAGTGGCTATAGTTCTAGAGTCGGTGTTGAAGAAGCAGAAGAGAAATGAGGAAACGACTTTGGCCGAGAAGAAAGATCTAGTGGCTGGGAAGAAGAAGAATGTCGAGAACAATAAATTGATTTAGAGCTTGTTAAATAGTATTAGTGACAGGCATTATGCACACGCCATAAACAAGTATTGAAGGCGGGCATTAAAAGCCCGCCTAGTAAAGTATTGGTGGAGGGAATTTCCCAACATCAATTGTCTACACACCACATGCTACCAGGTAAATGCAGGCCTACGCAGATTACCTTGTCCAGATCCACATGCCTAATAAGACTAAAAAATGGTGTCCACTGGTCCACAGTTGGTGGGAGGCCGTTAATACCTAAATGAAGCTAAGGATCCTCCCATGACAGGCTTGCACTATGATCAGAATCCCGCTCTAACAGGCTAGAAACTAGGCTATACTAGGGGCGGCATGTTACATCACATCCTCGGAGAAGATGGCATGTTATATCACGTCATTTCAAAGCCTCTAGATAATGATAACCTAACTGTATAAACATGCTAAGAGTGCTACATGCTCAGTTCCCTAACATATCACAAAATACATGCATAACAAGAACTAGTCATCACTAACATGATACTAATACGCAATAAACACGGAACCGATTACATGCTAGCACTATAGTCAAATCATCACAACATAAGATAGTTCTACCTAACACCATGCTCAAGAACAATAAATCATACAAACATTAGATATATCAGTGAAAACATGCATAGGGTCCACATAACCCAAGTAAGAAATCTTTACTCGATATCAATATAGAACAAATAATAATGCTTCTTGAGCTGCAGATAGCCAACAACAAACAATCTCACAAACTAACAATATATACTAATCAATTAATAAATACTCAATCAACTAACTAGCAGGGAACAAAAGTTACCCAATATCCCGAACAAAACAATGCATGCGACGAGGTTACCACCGAAAGACACACAGCTGTCGAGCGTGAGCTACTGTGGTTGTGGCGTGCCGCATGCCTATGCTGCTACAAGGGTAGGCGCACGGGTACGGGCGTGAGGCAGGGGCTGCTCGACTACAATCGAGCTCGGGATAGAAGCACAGACTTTCATCTACGAGTGCGTGAGCAGCTATGTTGTGTGCAGGCTTGCGAGTCTTCTTATGAACAAGGTGACAAAGAACAGGCGCTCAGGTGCGCAATCGTTGAAGCGATAGGGAATGGGCTGCGCGCGGGGTGGTGGTGCTTGGCGTACGCGAATAGCGTGCGTGTGGTGCACGGGAGCAAGGCAACACGACTGTTGGGCGGAGGCGGTTGGCGATGGAGATGAGCGACGATTGAACGGGGAAGAAAAAGAAGGAGGAGGAGAAGATCGATGGAAAAAGAGATGATAGTTAGAGTTCTCTCTAGCTTTTCCTCTAACAGAATTGTTGAACAATGCCGAATGAATTCCATCGATCAAATCCAAACCCTTTAGGCCACATGACACTTTGAAATCGCAAGTTGGCCTCATTTGCCCTGAAATCACGAATATAACGCATCAACTCATTAAATCACTAAATTGACCCTATGGGTGAATTTACAAAATTACCTCTAAGGTTAAAACCGCAATAATGGCCCAACAAACTAACCGAAGGAAAAGAAAATCATACCTGGAGAGTCGTAACGAAAACTTGGGCTGTTACAACAACTTCGATTCAGCTCCCTCATCCCTTCAATTTGTAGGGATTTATTTTAATATGTGTGATACCGATCCAAAAGAGAGGTTTTTAGCCCTGAAATAAGGTGTTTTTAAGCATATTATTAGAGCATATCATTCATATTAGAAGCCTAGATCACCTTAGAACAGTCAAATATACTCAAAATGCAAAGCATGTTGT
>JBBMEF010059318.1:0-11795 GCA_037832685.1 Sicyos baderoa | reverse complement strand
ATTTTAACTGATTTACATGCATGTAAGTTAAGTAAGGCCTCTTGTTTTAGTTTTTTTGAAAATGTGGGTCCTTACAAATATGTGGCAAGGTAAAGATCCTCTATAATGGCAGGGAATGAAAACAGTCCAGATGGCAAAAGAGGATTGAGTGAAAGTGGAAAATTCTTTGAACAAATAATAATAAGAGATTTGGGTGTGAAGAGAATAAAATGAAATTGGGTTGACAGCAAATGTGTGTTGTTGGGGTTTTGGTGAGACAAAGAAAGTGGGTCATAATATTATTGATGGGGGCTCCCTTCATTTACCACCTTCAAACCCAACCCACTTGTTCTTTCCACTCATTTTCATAAAGAAAGCTTTGAATTATTTTTTTTTTTTTTTTTTTTTTTTTTTTTTTTTTTTTTTTTTGTCATATTTAAGGATGATTTAGATTAAAAATTTATTAACTCTCCTTACAAGTATTCAAACCAATTTTTGTAACTACTCAAAATAACTTTCATTTTTATTATTAAAAATAACTTTTGGTTTCTAATCATTCATTTATAACTATTTATTTTATTTTTTATTTGAACTATTCAATAAAAAATTTTATTTCCAAATCACTCATTTCAATCATTATTTTCTAGTCAATCAAAATAACTTATTTTTAACCACTCATTTTTAATCATTATTTTTTTAACTACTCACTTTAAATATTTATTTAAACAAGGTTTTCACTTTTAAGTACTTTTCTAGAAAAAAAAAAAATATTAAAAACATATTTTAGCTACAACTCTCAATTTTTAACAATTCAAAATAACTCTATAAACTAATTTATCATCCAAACTTCTTCCAAACACCTTTTTGGTAATTGTTTCTCCCCCACTAAAGAAAAAAATAAAATCGCTCAATAAAATTTGAAAATGTAGTGAATATTTTTTAATTTTGATTTTGGGGTTTTTAATTCAACTTGATCCGGTTAAAATTGTACAAAAATGTCTTTGAGGGAGTGTTTGTTTGTCATATTTAAGAATGATTTAGATAGGTATTAACTTTTCATCGAAAATCTACGTCAAACGAGTTTTTACTAATTTCTCTTCATTTTTACTTTTAAAATAACTCTTCATTTTTATTCATTTATTTTTATTCATTCATTTATAACTATTCAATCATTTCTAATCACTCATTTATAATCATTCATTTAAAATTAATCAAATTAATTCATTTTTAACCACTCATTTTTAATCATTCATTTTCTAACTACTCAAAATAACTACTTATTTTATATATACATCCAAACAATCTTTTGAGTGAGATTTGAGAATCATAAAGAGAGAGCATTTAATATATGATGATGGTTTAAGATAAGCCAAGTACAAATAGTTGCAAAATATGAGACTCGTGTATTATAAAGATTAATGAAATTATTTTCAAAAAAAAAAAAAAAAAAAAAAATGAAATTCTACTCAAAATATAGTATACCAATACATTTTTGGTTTACTTGAAACCTAAACACTTGAAAATACAAAAATTATTAGGAGGGGTTCGCCCAAATTATTATGTGGGGTTTGTCCAAATTATTATGAGGGGACGCCCAAATATTCTATGAGGGGTTTAGTGCTCAATTCTACGAAGGGTTTAGTGCCCAATGTTTGACGAGGGGTCTTGTGCCCAAATTTATATAATGTTTATTTAAGGGGTTCCGCACCCAACATAACAAGTATTCAATAGTTTTATAACTTAGTGGGGGCCTTACAAGGTTAATGAACTCACCCTTTTTTTTTTGTGGCATGTCCGCACGTACCCACGTGATGTACTGACATGATTGATCGAAGTTGGAACGACCATGGGACGTGTCTGTTTAAAATCGAGTCTAGCATTGTCTCACTTTTCTGCATGAACTGATTTTTGGCATGGAGCCGTTATTGTTGAATTATTTATTTATTACTTCGTAAAATAATTTAAGGTACGAAGCCGTTATTGAATAATTTATTTAAGTATTGATTCGACTGTTTTCCTCTCCGTGTATACTTAGAACTGTTTTTCTGAACATCCTTGTTATTTATGTTTTGTCAAAGATGACTAAAAGCTTGAAACTTGATGGATTTTGTTGAATTTTTTGGTTATTGTTATGTTTCAAGTCATATGTCGCAGTAAAGACCTAGTTTGAGAACCTGGTTTTGGTGGGTTTTTACATATTTGTAATACATTATTAAAAAACGTATTAATAACTATGGATGCAAATAATACTCTATTGAATTAATTATTTAGTGAGAAGAGTAAATTCATTATATTTTTTCCAAAATAAATGGACCAAATACTTAAAAAAAAAAAACTTTAGAGAATTAAGAGATGATAAATTTAATACAAGATAATTATTTAGGATAGGGCCGGGGCAGCAAGTTAGATCAATGCGTCTAGGATATTAAAAATAAAATAAAAACCGAGAAATATGACATCTATTTCTATGTTAGGTACGAACCTAACAATATAAACTTTACCCAAAATGCTTATAGTCCAGTCAGACTTACCCCTTTAAATAACGTCATTCTACCATAACTACTTAAAATAACTATTCATTTTAGATTACTTAAAATAAGTAATTATTCTTTATCATTCATTTTATTCATTACAGTTCATCATTTTTAATTACTCAAAATAATTAATTTTTAACCAATCATTTTTAATTATTTAAAATAATTTTTCATGTAAATATAATTATCACCAATAATAAAATTACTAAGACCCCGTTTGATAACTATTTGATTTTTGATTTTTGATTTTTGAAATTTAAGTCTATTCTCACTCAAATTTCCTACCATATATCCTATCTTTCCTTAAAAGTATGTGAATAACTAATCAACTTTTAAAAACAATTCTTTTTTTTAAAAGCTATTTTTTTTTTTAAATTTAGATTTGGTTTCAACAAATATAAGTGAGGATATATATCCAAATTAAGAAAAAACATATGATAAAATAGTTATTATAGACATAAATTTTAAAAACCAAAAACAAAAAATCAAGGCCCTGTTTGATAATCATTTGGTTTCTTGTTTTTAGTTTTTCAAATTTAAGTATATTCTCTCTCAAATTTCCTACAATATGCTTCATCCTTCCTACCATTCATCCATCTTTCTCTAAGAAAGTAGGAGAATACTAACCAACTTTTAAAAACAAAAACAAACTTTGGGAAGCTACTTTTTTTTTTGTTTTTAAAAGTTGATTGGTCTTCCTCTATTTTCTTAAGGAAAGATGTATACATAGTAAAAATGATGAAACAAATTGTAGGAAATTTGAGAGAAAATAGGCTTAAATTTGAAAAACAAAAAAATAAGAAAGCAAATGGTTATCAAACGGGCCCAAATGATTATTAAATATGGCTTAAAATACTAACTCGAAGAATACATATGTAGATTAAATTACCGAGCATACCGAGTATTCTCGACCAAATATAAAATATGTTACTACCAAATCAATTGTGGGAGGAGCATTTCTTTTTGTCTATTATTATTTTAATTGAAGCGCGATTCACCACCAAATAAATTATTTTAATAATAATAGCAAAGCCTCCTTGTTATATAGTTTAATTTACTCAATTAGTAATCTAAAAAAAAAAAAAAATTATCAATTAAATTTCATATAGTGATGTTTACCAGGCTGCAAGTTGCAATTTGATTAATTAGAGTTAATCCATGCATGTTCTATTATTTCCAAAATGGCCAAAGAAAAGAGATTAATTAACATGCATGCACAATCCCCAATTCATCCATTAATTATGATTTAAATGTACCAAGAAATGAAATTTTTTGTTGCTACTTTTATTTTTAATTCCCAGTAGGATTATTAGAACTTTAATTTTGGCCTTAGCTTGAGGCCGGGACTTTTCAAATCTAACTATGCATAGATCACGAAAGATATTCATAAAAATAAATCACCTAACAAAGCAAGTTTGAGAAATTCTACTTCTATATCTAATTAATTTTTTAGGTTAAAATATTATTTTCAATTAGTAGAGTTCTCTACGATTTTTCCTTTTTATGCATAATGTTTTTTTTTTTTTTTTTTTTTTGAGAACATATGCATAATGTTATTGTTATTGTGGTTGTTGTTATTATTATTTAATTCAATAAAGATTGAAGATGAGAATTCAAATTTTTAGGGTGAAAGGAAACCGAACAAAATCCATTTATGGATCGGTTCATTTTTTTAAAATAGTTTTGAATCATAATCTAGTTAGGTATTTTAGAAAATTGAAATATATTAGTTCGGTTTCGATTATCGATAGAAGTACCAACAATAAAATCGAATTGAACCGAACCAAATATATAAATACTAAAGAAACATAAAAATATATTAGCATCTAAATTTGATGGAAGAACAAATTTAGATGTGAAATACGCAACAAAAACATTATACATATACGTTATTTGTAGATTTTTTTTTTGTCGGTAAAATAAAATTCTTAAAATAAAAAAAATAAATAAATTGAAAATGAGTAAAAAAAATTGGAAGATAAATCAAATTTTAATTATAATTAAAATTAAAAATCGAACCAAAACTAAAATGAATTTTGTTATTTATTGGACATCGATTTAGATTCGATTCGAACTCATATTATAAAAATATAATTACTGAGATTATATTTATATAATCCCATAATTAAAATGAGCTAATTAAAATAAGCATAGCTCAATAGTTATTAGTATACATAATTAAAATGAGCATAGCTCAATAGTTATTAGTATATATTTTTTCTTAGTTCAAACATCTCAGATTCGAACTCATATTATAAAAATATAATTACTGAGATTATATTTATATAATCCCATCAAGAATTAGAAAGTTTCTTATATATATATTCTCCTTTTTTTAGTTAAAGTATAATGAAGTAGGCATTCAAATTCAAGATCTTTCGCTGGGTGTCCATTGTTGGCATATTCTCCCCCATTTTGTTAAGAGGTTTGATAGTTTTTATTTTTTTTTAAGGAGATCATTGGAATAGAGGGAAGAAAATCTCCTCAATTTCTTTTTATTCTTTTTAATTTATTTATTTGATCTTAATTAGTTAAGTTGTATATATATTAACCACGTCCTAAAAATCAATTATATGTATATTTTTTATATTCGTCTGGGCTAGCTTTCGCACACCTCCGCTAATGATATTGGAGATACTGCTTGACCTTATGATATTTGAATGTCAAGAAATTCGTAGAAAATTAATTTCTAGGTAAGTCGACACCATAGATTGAACTCATAACTTATTTTTTCAGGATCAATTATGTTTACTACTTTAATTACTCTAAACCTTTATTTTAGGCCCCAATTGATAATTATTTGATTATTTGTTTTTAGTTTTTGAAATTTAAGTCTATTCTTACTCAAATTTCTTCCCACGTGTTTCACCTTTCTTATCATGTATCCATCTTGGGAATACCAACCAACTTTCAAAAACAAAAACAAACTTTTGAAAGCTATTATTGTTGTTTCTAAATTTTGATTTTGTTTCTATAAATATAAGTAAGATGTAAATATCCAAGTAAGAAAAAAGATATAGTAAGATAGTTAGTGTAGACTTCAATTTCAAAAATCAAAAATAAAAAACCAAATAGTTATCAAATGATGTTCCCAAGGGGCAGCTAAGAGGTTAAGAACTTCAAGGCAGGTTCCTCGTTTCACACGGATGGAAAGCGCTTAAATGTGCCCGCCTTCGATTCTTTTTGAAGGCGGGCACTTAAGAAGGCAGGCGCGCGCCCGCTTTCATTTCTCCGCCCGCCTTCAAATCTTTTTAATGCTAGGACTTTTGAAGGCGGACGGGTGTCCGCCTTCAATAATTATTAAAGGCGGGTTATGCCCGCCTTCTTTTCTCAATTTTGTACTAGTGAAACTAGAATACCCTTCGAAGTATCTCGGTGCCACAACCTAAGGACGAGTGAATGATACCGCGGGTATAGGGGAACGAAGCTCTGATTTTTTTTTTTTTTTTTTTTTTTTTTTTATAAATATATATATATATATATATAGTTATCAAACTGCGCGTTTTGTATTCAATTAATAAGTTGAAATAGTGTGAAAAAAATGTTGATTTTTCCGCTATAATGAATTTTAATTGAATGAAGAAAAGGTTTGGTTAAATTACAGAATCGATCCAGAAAAAATGAATTTAAAAGTGAATGTTTTGATAAACATGGTCTAGGGATTTATGATTTTTTGTTGGGAATTTGCGCTGTATAGCAATTTTCCTACTCTGCATTAGAATTATAGAAACTTTTTAAAAATATTGCAAATATAGCAATTTTTTTAAGTGATTGAACTTAATCAATTTGTTAAGTGATTGAGCTCAACTTGTTGAGTTCAATCACTAGTTATTGATTGAGTTCGATTGAGTTCAATCACTCAGAATTTTAGTATATGTACAATTATTTTCAATTTTGTGTTGTAGATGTAATTTTTAGCCCATTTTTGTTATACATGAAAAATCCTCAAAGATAATCTTTTTAAATTTATGAATTATATTTTAAATTTATCAAATAGTAGATAATATATTCTACTTTTTTTCTTTCTTTTGAATCAGATGGATGAAATTTTAATTTTCTTCTAATCAACTGAACTTAATTCTGATTTTTAAAACCCTAGATATTGAATTATAACTCAAAAGTATATGAATAAATTTATAACTTAAAATTCATTTTTTCAATAATATGAAATTCATATTAAAAAATACAACTAATTGCAAGTGGAGTGTGTTGTTGGATTGCATGCTTTTAGGGAGAGAAGAAAGCAAAAAAAGAAGGAAAATTATTATTATTATTATTATTATATTTTTATTAATTTTTAATTGTGAGGGGGTTTCAAAATTGGAAAGAAGTTAAATTGAGAGGAATGAAGTTGGCAAAAGAATCCAATGACTTGAAAAGTGGATTAATTTTCCATATTCAAAATCGTACTTGTACAGCCACCGCAGCATCCAAACTTCTCTCTTTATTTGTGTTCGGTCTTTCTAATTTTGTACTCTCAAACTCCCAAGTCAATCGTTTTGTCTTTGCTCATTATTATTATTATTATTAGAAAACTATGAAAAATATGTTTTATTTTTAAAAAGCAAAAAACATGGCTGTCAAACAAAAACGAAGTCTAAATTAATGGTTCAAGTATGATTAAATTAAATTTTGTATTGAGAACAATCAAAGCATAATTACTCAACTAGTATAATTAAACTATAAATTAACCATCAAGGAAATTATAGCCAAATTTATGGTTCTTTCATGCAAACCATTTATAGCTATTTTTTAGTGTTTAGCTTAATAACGTGGGCACCTCGAGGGATCAGAATGACGAATTAATATGACCTTTTTTTAAATTTATTTTTCAATGTTAAAGAAATATATATATATATATATATAATTTATAGATAAAAATGGTCAAAGGAAAAAAAATTAGAACCTGATCCTCCTAAATTCAAGAAAGGAAAATTGTAATCCATGTATCTTACGACATAAAAATGGTTAGTTTTTGGTTCAAAGACATAGGTACCTTTATAATTGTTAAATTTGAATGTCAAATGCTCAATTCATCTTGCCGAAGCAAGGTCTTTGAACACTCAACTCTTCAAGTCAACAATAAACGGTTAAGAGCTCAAACAAACTTAACTGCAAAACCAGCTCCAACAAACTACCTAGGCTCTAACCTCCTAAACTACCTATCATGTATATATAGCTCAAAGAAGCTGGAATTGTGATTAGAGTGTAATTCTGTGTATGCATGTGAGAGTGTTGTAAGAGAGAGTTAAAGAGAAATGAATACCAACCTGTGATCGTTCTCCCGTGGAGGTAGGCCCTGTTGCCGAACCACGTAATTCTTCTCTTCTTCTTCTTTACTCTATTCTCTTTAATCTTCTCTTCTACTCTTACTCTGAAACGATGTTGGCTCAATCATGAAAACTCGCAAAGAAACAAAGAAATAAAAGAGTTAGAATCGAGAGAAAGGTTAACAAAAGAAGTAAGAGAGTTAGAGATCTGGATCGTACCTTTAGGAGAAGAAGAAGCTTCGCATCCTCAAGCTCTTTGGTGATCGCACCAGAGCTTCAGATCTCAAGCGAGAGATCAGAAACGTCGAAGAATAGTGAACAGTGAAGACCTCGGATTGTTTTGTTCAAGCATCGAAGTGCGCTGGCGCAAGAAGAGCGATTCCGCCCTACACGTCGTCGACTCATCTCTGCACTTGCTCGGCATTTGTCCAAGTGCTGGCTTGATCTCAATCGTTGAAGGTGTGAAGGTTGGCAAAATCTTGATCGTCCATTGTGTGATGCTGAATATCAGAATGGGCTTATTTCTTGGGCCAACTTTTGATAATGATTTTTCATTTGAGGCCTAAATTCAACAATAATCAAACTGGTTTATTGGGAGCCAAGACCGAAACATTATATGTGGACCCAAAAGTCAAACTGCATGATTCGAATGATGAGAAACTTTTGGATTCCACTACTTACCGACGTTTGGTCGGCAGATTAATATATCTTACCATTTCTAGGCCTGATATCACATATGCTGTCAATAAACTCAGCCAATACGTTTCCACCCCCTATAAGTCTCATATGGCAGCAGTACTTCATTTGATCTGATATTTGAAAACTTCACCAGGAAAAAGGTGTTTTCTTTACTCCTACCAATAATTTTACTTTGAAGGCATTTGCTGATTCAGATTGGGCATCTTGTATTGACACTCGTCGATCCACTATAGGGTTTTGTGTGTTTCTTGGTGACAATATGATATCGTGGAAATCTAAGAAACAAAGTGTTGTTTCTCGTTCTTCGACCGAAGCTGAATACATGGCATTGGCCCTTGTCACTTGTGAGTTGCTATGGTTATCTTACCTTCTTGTTGATCTGCAAGTTAAGGCTTCAACCCATGCACTGTTGTATTGTGATAATCAAGCGGCAATCTACCTTGCCAAAAACTCAGTCTTCCATGAACGGACTAAACATATTGAGCTTGACTGTCACTTCGTTCGTGACAAGGTTGCTTCTGGTTTTTTGAAACTTCTTCCGATTCATACTCAGTCTCAACTTGCAGATGTTTTTACGAAGCCTTTACCTGCTCCTGCTTTTTATTCTATATGTTCCAAGTTTGGACTACTTGATATATTTAGTCCAACTTAAAGGGAGGCTATTGAATATATATAAGGTTAGTTGTATAAATCGTGTATTCTGCCATTCAGTTATTTATTTGATATTATTAGGTCTTATTTTGTATTACGTTGTATAAATACTCTTTTGGGGAGATGATAGATCACTTAATCTTTCTGCCATTTACAAATTCTATAATACTAGTTGATCTCATTGATTGGTTAGATGGATGGCTGGCCCCCTCAATTGAAAATCAGACTTCATTTTCAAATTATCAAATGGGTTTCCCCCAATGCTCAAACATTCAATTATTTTATTTTTATGAACTTTTATAATTGAGAATCCACCAAGTGGTGGATCTTGCATCCAATTTATTCTATTATTTATGACAAGTTGTATGTATGTGGTTATCATTACTTTTTCATGTATTCAAATAATGAAAGCATCAACAAATCTATAAACAAATCTAGAAAATATATATTTCTCTAGATTTTTTTTAGTAGATAAGAAACTCTTTCGCATGTCACTCTCATGAAAAATGCAATGGCTTTAAACCGAGTGAAATTTTTATAATTTTATAAAAATGAGGCGAACATTTGAATTCATGATCTCTTTATTATTATATCATACATAATGTAAATTACAATATAAAATATTCTAAAAAAATAGTCACACACCCTAGATAGAGGTCAAACCTATGATTTTTAAACTTCACAGTCATATTAAATAGAATGTAAAAATAAATTTTGTTGTTTCAAAATGTAGAAATGATATTCACATTTTAGAAAAATTCTTATAAATATTGAAGTATAATTTTTTTAGGGAAATAGGCTAAATTTAGAAATTACCTCAAGAAAATATCTACTATTTTTTTTTTGTTTAAGTTAATATCTAAACTAAAATTTAGGAAAGTAAGATAATATGTTCATTCTCATACTACTTTTATTTTGCATTTTTTAATTATTCATTAAAAAAATGATATTTGACTAACTTTGTCAGGTGGGTTTTCTTTAATTTTTATCTTCTCTTTTTAATGCATGCAAAATCAAAGAAATTTAGCTAATATAATAATAACTCAACCGACATCCATACTCACCTAATGACTTGGAGATATTGGATTCGAGTTTCTCATATCCCAAATTGTTGTAATCTCAAAAAAAAAAAAAAAATATCAAAGGAAATTACAGAGTAAATAATTTTTAATGTTATTAAAAAAGCAAATTAAACATTTTTTTTTGTAATGTTTTTTTTTAAACCAATTTTTAGATTATCACTTTTTTTTTTTTTTTTTTTTTTTTGTTTAAAACAATTTTAGATAATTATGTTGAGGAATATTTCATCTTTAAATATCAATATTGTTTGAATAGTTGTTATAAGATTTTGAATAATACTTAAAAAAATGGATTTAAATTTTTAGTTATTTAGAATTAATTTGTTAAATTAAAAAGTAGACATTTATTTAAACTCTACAAAAATAGGGATTATAGTTTCTCATTTTAGCTAGTTACATAGTTTTCCCAAATTTATAAATATGGTAGATAATAAACATATCAAAATGAAATATTTTTATTTAAATTATACTCTCCTTACTTCAATTAATAGATTTCCATTACTAAATAGGTCGATGACGCGATTGATTATTTGATTTGGTATTAATCAATTTCTACTTTACGGCCACGGATTTGATTTTGAAATCGATATTTGTAAACTCATTCCTCTAATTTGTATTTTTAAAAAATCAATAGATTTTCATTAATGAATTCAATCCATAATACTCTAATTGAAATCAATTTAATGGTAAAAAGCCATCTATATTACAAATCTTTTTTGTTCCTTTTATGATAATGTACTTACAAACAAAATTCATCAATCAACAAAAGTCATAAATAAACAAATTTAAAAAGTTGAGATTAATTTTTTTCTTTATAGATATGAATAAGTGTTCTATCCTTAAAGCGATACTAATTGAAACCTATAATGTACTAGTCAAAATAAACATACACTAACTATATTTTTAGTAGACTTCGATTAGTATTTTGTACATTGCAGACTTTAGTTAGTGTTACTAACTAAATGAAATATATTTATTCAAGTCAATGACAATAATTGAAGTTTATAATGTACTCGATAAAATGGTCGACATTAACTATGCTCAGTAAACTTTAATCATTGACTTCAATAACTGATTAAAGTTTATTGATTAAAGTCAAATAACTGTCTTCAATGTTATCAATTGACTACATTCAATTTCAAAATGATCATGTCAAAAGCACTTCGATCAATGAACAAAGTCTGATGCAAGATAACATTAAGTTAAAATAATTGTGACTTCAATCAATACTGACTTTAATCATGGACAACAATTGAATATAATTTCAATGTAAAAAAAAAAAAAACAATTATATTAGAAAATTACTTTCCTAAGAATATTTGAAAAACACATTTTCAAAATCAACAAAAGTCATAAACTATTGGATTTCAAAGCAACGGAACTGTTGGGTTATATTCACATATTGTGAAACCCAACCTAAAAGCCCATTAGGGCTTCTCATACTTAAAAGTGAGTTTTGAATTTTAGAGGAAAAATTTGGAAAATCAGCAGCCAGAGAGAGAGAGGGGCAACTTAGAGAGAGAAAGAAAATAGAGAGAAAAGAGGTTTCTGTCCAGCTTTGGTATTTTGGCGTTTCCGAGCAA
>JBBMEF010059298.1:0-11799 GCA_037832685.1 Sicyos baderoa | reverse complement strand
GTTTCATTGTGGATCTGTTCTTCTATTGAATTTTCTAAGTTCTGATCTCTGTTCTGCGATGTTTACAACATTTATTCTTGCTTTTGTTCTTTCTTGCATGATCACAAGCTAAGCACGTTTAGGTGAGAGTTAAGGGATGGGTGTGTGCAGCATGTTCTCGGGGTGATCAGGGAGATGTTGAACTAGTTGTCCTGGGCATTTTATCTTTTAGCATGTTTCGACTGGCCATCCATTTATGTTGGCTTACTTCGTCGTCCCAAGAGGGAGAGAAGTTAGAAATGTACTAGTGATGACCATTAGTTTTAGTGATAGGATCTCCTACCTGTTAAAGAAGGAGGCTAGAGATAGTCGTTTCGCTAGTGCGCATTTCATGCTTGTGAGCTTCGAACTTTGATGTGAGAATGCAAGTTCGAGGAGGATGAATGCATCCCGAGAGGGAGCTTTAGAACTCATGTTGTGCGGAGTTTGCTTCTTACCATTAGCATTACCCCTGTTGCATGTAGATCACACTTAATCAACCTTAACCTGAACCTATTCCTTTATTGAAGTCATTTCTGTTGCATTTTGCATTTACGTTAGCATTTCTGTTATAATTGCATTATGTTCTAATTTCTTATTTTTTCTGCGATACTCAGTGGTGACAGCATTTTGTGTCGCATTTGCATGTTATTTCATTTTACTCTTAAAAACACTTTGACACCATTCAAAATATCATTTACTTTCCTGCCTTTGACTTTTCATTGAACATTTAATTAGATTAAACTAGTCCCTATAGAGATGACTTTACTTATCACTTGATCACGAACGACCATGTATACTTGCATGTTGTCTGTTGAATGCTATGCACATTGCATCGATTTATATACATTTAAGGTGTAACATCACGCGTATCAGTTGTCCAACATAGTGCTGGTAAAGAAGACGAATGGTAAGTAGAGAACCTGCATAGACTTCACGGATCTTAACAAGGCATGCCCAAAAGATAGTTTCCCGTTGCCCTGCATAAATCAGCTTGTAGATGCAACTTCAGGCCCTGAGACCATGTCATTCATGGATGCTTACTCCGGGTACAACCAGATACCGATGCACCCAACTGACCAAGAGAAAACCTCATTCATAACCAACAGAGGCCTATACTGCTATAATGTGATGCCTTTCGGTTTGAAAATTGCAGGGGCAACTTATCAGAGGCTGGTCAACCGAATGTTTGGTCACCTCATCGGAAAAAAACATGGAGGTATATGTGGACAACATGTTGGTCAAAATCAAGTGAGTAGAAAACCACGAAAGCGACTTATCTCAAGCATTTGACACCCTCATGCAGTATCGAATGAAGCTTAATCCAAGCAACTGCGCGTTTGGTGTTAGGTCAGGCAAGTTTCTGGGCTTTCTGGTGCATTAGAGAGGAATAGAGGCCAACCCAGATAAAATTCGTGCAGTGATGGAGCTGGCACCACCACAGACGCTGAAACAACTTCAGAGTCTGAACGACAAGGTAGCGGCTTTGAACAGGTTCATAAGTAGAGCGACAGACAAGTGTCTACCCTTCTCCAAGATCCTAAGAACGAAGGGGAAGTTTGAGCGGGCTGAGGAGTGCGGACACGATTTAGATCAGTTAAAGACATATCTAAGTAAAACACCTCTTTTGTCCAAGCCGGTCCCAGGCGAGGAGTTGTTTGTGTACTTGGCCGCATCTGACAGAGCAGTGAGTTCTATGCTGGCCAGAGACGATAACGGACATCAGTTGCCTATCTACTACAACAGCAAAGCAATGGTCGACGCAGAGACTCAGTATCCTCAGATAGAAAAGATAGCGCTGACATTAGTCACGTATGCAAGAAGGTTACGACCCTATTTCCAAGCACACAAGATTAGTGTACTAACAAATCTCCCTTTCAGACAGGTGTTGCAGAAACCAGAAGCATCTGGGCGACTACTGAAGTGGGCAATAGAGCTGAGCGAGCACGACATACACTACCAAAGTCAAGGGACATGCGGTAGCCTATTTCTTAGTGGAGTTGACTCCCGGGACGACTGAAGAAATTCACAGCGTGGAATCCAAAGTGTGGAACTTGTATGTGGATGGCTCGTCAAACAAGAAAGGATGCGGAGCCGGCTTATTACTCGAGTCACGTGAGGGAGATCGCTTCGAATATGTGCTACGATTCACATTCTGGACATCCAACAACAAGGCATAGTACGAAGCAATAATCGCGGGGCTCCAAGTTGCAATCGCAGTGGGGGCAAGTCACTTGCATGTCAAAAGCGACTCGCAGTTGATAGTCAACCAGATCTCTGTCACCTACCAAGCTAGAGAAGCAAGGATGGTAGCATACCTGAGTAAGGTAAAAGAGCTAACCAAGTTGTTTGAGGAAGTGAGTTTTCAACAAGTTCCCAAATTACAAAATGCCAACGGAGACTCCCTGGCCAAGCTAGTCGCGTCATACGAAACTGAAGTAAGTCGCTCTATCCCGGTAGAGATTCTGACTAGGCCAAGTGTGGAGACAGAGAAGGTGCACAGCGTCGATGCTACCCCGATGAGAAGTCAGCCGACTTGGATGACTCCTATCACCAACTATCTGACGAAAAGAGTGGTGCCTAAAGACAAAAAAGAAGCTCACAGGCTACGATACCGAGCCACAAGGTACCTGATAGATATAGGTGTCTTGTACAAACGAGGATACTTGCTGCCACTACTTCGATGCCTCGATCCTGAAGAAGCTACATATGTCATGCGAGAGGTACACGAAGGGGTGTGCGAAAACCATGCTGGGGCACGATCTTTAGCTCGAAAAGTAAACCGACAAGGTTACTTTTGGTCGACCCTGGTGGAAGACGCACGAAGTTTCACCCGAACATGCGACAAGTGCCAACGCTTTGCTACTATCGCGCACCAGCCGCCCAAAAATCTCACCAGCATGGTCGGACCATGGCCCTTCGCTCAATGGGGGATCGACCTAATAGGGCTACTCCCATAGGCCAAAGGTCAAGTTAAGTTCGTTGTGGTAGCCGTAGATTACTTCACCAAGTGGGCTGAAGCAGAAGCAATAGCCACCATCAATGAGAAGAAGATCACTGCCTTCGTTTGGAGGTGCATCATTTGCAGATTCGGGGTGCCACACACTCTGATAACTGATAATGGAAAACAGTTTGACAATGCAACATTTCACTTGTTCTTCCAAGAGTTGAACATAAGCCACCACTACTCGTCACTAGCACACCCGCAAGCCAATGGGCAAGTTGAAGCAGTCAACAAGATCATTAAGAATAATCTAAAGACTAAGCTTGAAGCTCTCAAGGGGCGTGGGTGGACGAGCTACCAGGTGTCCTATGGGCATACAGAACAACGCCTAGGACGTCCATGGATGAGACACCTTTCTCGCTTGCCTACGGTGTCGAAGCGGTAATTCCGACTGAAAAATAATTTTTGAGTTAAAATGATCGTGGAGTGAAAATAGATTAACACCAAACTAGATAATCAATCGTACCACCAACCTTTTCGGTAGAATTAAAAGTATTTTAATTTGTAATAATTTTTAAGAAATATGAATGATTTTTGTAATCGGAATGAGAAATCATAGGTAGAAGATGAC
This sequence comes from Sicyos baderoa, assembly GCA_037832685.1. Lineage (NCBI taxonomy): Eukaryota > Viridiplantae > Streptophyta > Magnoliopsida > Cucurbitales > Cucurbitaceae > Sicyos > Sicyos baderoa. Next base: position 8,206 of record JBBMEF010059298.1, on the reverse strand, counting down.
AGAAAAGAGACAAAGAAGATGAATGAAGATGATATATTTTTTATTATTATTTTCTTGTCAACTCATCAAAATTTCGACCATGGTTTTTTTTTTAAAATTCAAGAACTATTTTTAAGTTTTTGGCAAAATTAAGAGACTAAATTTGAACTTTTAAATGGACAGGGACCAAAATAAAATAAAAGGTGATAGTTGAGGGCCCGTTTGATAACGTTCTCGTTTCCTGTTTCTTGTTTCTTGACTTTTTAAAATAAGAAACAAGAATGTGTTTGATAACTGTTCCGTTTCTTGTTTCTTAAAAAAATAAGAAACATAAACAAAACTTGTTTGATAATAATTTCTCGTTTCTCATTTTTTGTTTTTTTGTTTTATTTTCTATTTTTTATATATTTGTAATAATATTTTTTTTAAAGTTAAGAAATGTAGTATAAAAATATATAACATGTATTAAAAATAAATAATAAGACGTGTAAACAAAATTGTAAAAATTACGCACATGAATATTTTATAAAAAAAATTACAAATAAATATTTTATAAAAAAAACACAAACAAATCTCAATGTAAATCAACAACGAATTTATTCTAAAAAAAAAAAAAAAACAACGAATTTAATATGTTATTTTTCACCGAGTCGTTCATGTTAAATAACATCGATATAGACATAAAAATAAAAAAAAAAAGAGTAATTTTGTAATGAATAATGTATGTAACAACCCGCCTAAATAAGTGCTAAGGAAATAAGATTTGGGGTTATTTTTTTTTAATCAAGCTGTTTTATTTTAATTGAATTATGGATTTTTGCTGGGTCTTGGTCAGCCCAGAAAAGAGGATCTGGGGTTGCAATCTTCACGACTAATGAGTGTCACCTCGCATCACAGTCAATTGGAAAATCTCACATCTTGATCGATTCAGCACAGGTGATTTCGTGGTTTCATCTCACATCTTGATCGATTCAGCACAGGTAATTCTTGTTTATCCTCTCAATCTTCCTCAAATCCTAAATCGTTCTTCATTCAATTGCAATTCCTCATTTGATTTCGATCCAGGTTCGTGGTTTCAATTTTCGGATCAATTCGAAGCTTTTGGGGGAGAAACCGAGCGTTGTTTCATCCCGAACGACGTCGAGATCCAAGGAATCAGATGTAAGAAGGGCTGAAATAGTTTATTATTTGCCTAATTTTGTTTTGGAATCGAAATCGGAATGGAAATCGGGTTCGTTTTTTGAAAACAGGAAAAAATCAGGAGTTTTGGGGAAATCTGCGGCTGCACCGAACCTGAGGGACGCATCCAACCCTAGGAGCCGAGCCTAGCTCCGAGCCTACCAGAAGTGCAGGATCTGTCCGAGCCAGAAGTCGAAGCGCGCGCGCGGCACGTCCCAGCCGAGCCTGCATCTGAGCCTCGCGAGCGCCACCGCGCCTGGCGTCCGATTCACCCGAACCAGGAGCCAAGCCTCGCAGCCGTCCGATCCGCCCGAACCAGCGACCGAACCGCATGTCCGCGCTGAACCGAAGATCGAGCCACCCGAACCTGTCGATCGCACGCCCGATTGCCGACACGTGTCCCGAGCCTCCCAAGCGCGTCGCTGACCCACTCGACGCGTCGCCGTTGACTGTTGACCAGAAAATTCAGAACCTCATTTTTGGGTAATTTCGACATTCTAAGTCCGTTTTTGGCAGTCTAAGGTGCCGGTTCTGGCCCACTTATGTGTTTTAGGTTGCGGAAACCGGTAACGGCTTAGGAAGGGCTCACTTTTCACTAATTGTTGGTTTTTCGGGGAGTTCGACCAAGGTAAGGGTGTTTTCTATACATTATGACCTGCCGTAACTGTTAAGCATGTATGATGTGTTTCTGTTGTCTGATTTATACTTGATTCGGTGTCGTATGCACATAGGCTTATTTGTATGTGTTGAAATTGTACGATGCAACTATTATGCTATCATCTGAGGGTTGCCCACATGACTTAGAGGGGGTTCGCCCAATTAATTAAGGGATTCGCCTAAATTACTTAGTGGGGGTTCGCCCAATTATTTAAGGGGTTCGCCCAAATCACTTAGCGGGGGTTCGCCCAACTTAATTAGAGGGGGTTCGCCCAAATCACTTAAGGGGTTCGCCCATCTGTTAGAGGCCTCGCGCCCTTAAGTTGCTTAATTGCTAGAAGGAAGCGTTACTGAGTTTATGAACTCACAATTTTCCTTTTCTTTTGTGGCATGTCTGCAGGTACCCACGTGATGTACCGGGGTGGCTGACTGATGCTGGATTGATCATGGGATAGGATTAGATGATAGGTTCAATTCTACAAATAACGTTGTTTAAAACTAGAAAGTTCTTGTTTTATTTAATTCATGTTGAACTTGCCCCTATTTAAAGGGGTGCCCCGTCCATTTATATTTCACTTTAAAAACTTTGTTGCAAACTTTTGAAAGAGAAATAAAGATGTTTGAGGTGGTTTAAGTTAATATTTAATTCGTGTTCCGTTTTAGAGTGGTTACTCAGTAAAGACTTAGGTTTAGACATTTGTTTTGGGTCGAGTCTTTACAGTATCTATGCATTAAAATAAAAATAATTATAAAAAATTTTACTTTATCAATAATGTTGACTCAAAACTAATACAACCGTATATTATTAACAAATATTCTGCATGTTAAAATTTAAATAAGAACAAATATAAATTTTAGTGAAATTTTTTGTATTACTATAGAATTTTGAAAAAGAGAACAGTAGGTAGGAATTGAACCTGGGCCATTTGATGAGAAAAAGTTATAGTTGGGATCTAACTCCACCAAACTCAACATTTAGTTCGATTGAATAATAAAATAGAACTAAAAGACCAGAAACTACTTTTAATAGTTTCTCACTTTTTTCATCTAATTCTAAAAACGTTTTTTTTATTTATTTAAGGAACAAAAAACATAAATAATTACCAAATTAGTCCGTTTTCAAAAAATAAAATAAGAAATAGAAAATGTGAACGTTATCAAACGAGGTGACTAGAGATCAAAATGGTATTTTAACTAAAAAGAAATAAAAAAGAAATGAGAAATGAGAAAGAGGGAGAGGCGGTAATTCGGAGGGGGAAGAAATGCGGGCGATTAGGCGACAAAGAAGGGGGGCGGTTCAGAGGAGTGTTCGAGTGTGGGCCGCCTTCTGGACCCCCTGTGGTCCCCACACCTATCCTTCTGCCACGCCACTCCCAATCCCATCATCATTTTTTCCTTTTTTTTTTTTTAATTATTATTATTATTATTATTATTATTATTATTATTATTAGGGAATTTGCGCTGTATAGCAATTTTCCTACACTGCATTAGAATTATAGTAACTTTTTAAAAATATTGCAAATATAACAACTTTTTTTTTATAGATTCTATCAAACACTATTGATAGAGTCTATCAGACATTATTGATGGAGTCTATCAGATATTATTGATGGAGACTATCAGATATTATTGATGGAGTATATTATTGATGGAGTCTATCAGACACTATTGATGGAGTCTATCAATCTGATTTTGATAAATTTGCAAATATTTTTAAAAAGTTGCTATTTACTCAATTTTTTATCTTATTATAATATACATGCAAATTCTCCTTATTATTATTATTATTAATACTGCCCCAAGATTTAGAGACGCGCAATATGATGCGCTGTCATTTTCCTTTTATAAGAAATCATGATGATGTTCTAGTTGACGTCATCACTTCTTCTTTTTCTCCTCTTTCCTCTATCCGCCCCATTCTTAACTCTCCCTTTTATTCTTTTTATTTTTATTTTTCTTTTCTTTTTTTTCTTTTTTTTATAACAATTTTGTTTCTTTTTTAATTATGAGTTCGATAGCTTTGTAACTCTATCTTTTGCGGCTTCTTTTATTCTAACTTTTCTTACTAAAACAATTATAAATATTGATAAATTTTAAATTATTTATATTTATGATCACTATATATATTCAAATAGTAAATATTTATCAATACAAAATATTGATTTTTATGAATGAATTTTGGATTACGAAATTGATCGACTCATTCAAGGTATGTAATAAAACAATTCAAGTTATATATTTTGAAGTTGAATTGGATTGAATTTCAAATAAACATAAACAAAGGAGGTATATTGTTTATTTATCGATAAATTTGATGAATAAAGTTAAAATGTCAATAGATAAACTATCCATTTGAATTTAACCATTTTCAAACATATATTTAAGATTATTAATTTAATTATAATTTTTATTATGAAAAACGTGCCACTTAATTTTTTTAAAAGAAAATATTTTAAAGAAATTTGGAAAAAAATTTGTCCAAAAAATTTACAAAATTGAAAAATATATACATTATTAATATATCGTACATATTTTTTTTTCTGTTCAAATTAGTAATCACTTCAAGTTGGTTGTCTCAATTCCAAAATAATTTCATGAGCTAACTTAACACATGAAATAATAATTTATTTGAACTCAACTTAATTTAAATAAGTTTATTAGCTCACTCTAATCTATCGAATTCGGTTGAGTTCTAGTTATTCATATCATTAAAAAAAAATTAATACTCCTAATAGACAACAATGAAGGTAGCTTCTTGAAACATTGTTGTCCATATCATCCATGATAATTATCATCATTATCATCGTTTTTATTTTCGTTCAGCCTTTGATTATGTTTAGCGTAGATAAAAACACATAATGACCCAAAACACCATCAAATTTTTTATTTAATGACAAATAAAATATTAATTAAATAATATTGAAATTATCGACATACCTTTCGGTTAATAAAAACATGCAAATAAATGCTCCATTTTTCCTATGGACACGAGTATTAATCATAATTAAGTTTATATATTCGACATTTGCTTTACATACTAGATCACCTATCTTAATATTCATTTTTTAATTTACAAACGATAAATAAGTTTTATTTTATTTTTAATATTTATATTAGTTAATATAGAGATGTAACATAAACAAAGTATGGTGTACTTATCAAAAGTACATACTTATGTTGGTTGTATTTTGTATTTAATTTTAGCACTTTTTTTTAGTACACATTGCGGGAAGAGAACCACAAACCCTTCAAAGAGGGTACAACTATTCTTAAATAATTAAGAGCTAAATACCGATTTCATGAATTAAACATATGACTATAGTATTGAGTTGAATTTCCACCAAACAATTAAATTATTTGGCTATCATTCCTTTATCATTCCTTCGAGTAATGTTAACACTAGTATTAATAATATAGATGTACACAAAATAATGTACTGTGAACTTGTATTTTTTAATACAAAATTAATTATATAAAGGAAGTACATACTGGGTATTTATTTTTAATACGAAATCACTAATAAACCGTTTAAAAATTGTACGCATAAAATAAACTAACACAATGAAATAATAAATTCTTATATTTATATTGTATTAATGATATTAAGATTAGATTCATAGTTCTTATATAGAAAATAATAGGATATTTGTATATAAAAATAATTGTTTCATAAAATTATATTTATTTATTAAAGTTAATATAAATTATTAGGAGATAGCATATATCAGATATTTAAATGTAATGTTATACTTATTTGGGTGCAAATGATGCCGCTAAACTTTTCCTTTTATTGTCACTTATAATTTCGTTTTAATATGTTATTATATAAATAAATTCATGTATTTATTATTTATAACAAATATAACGTATTTATTTTACCATTATTTTTATTTTGTATACCTTGTTTATTATAATATAATAAATATCAACCAATAAATATTAATATTTAAATAAATAAATACAACTTATTCACTATATAAGTATTTATATTTTCTAGTACGTATTTGAATTAATAAAATAGAGCATGGAAATTAGGGATTTGATGGATAATAATTCTTCCATCAATTTCACAATTATTATTTTTTAATCGATGGCAATATTTAAGGTCGATGTTTGATAATTCCATGTGACAATTGTTGTGTAAAATCTATAAGAAATAGCACGAGTATGTCCACATTGACGTTAGTTACCTTAGTTGCAATGACTGATGACATATATCGAAGAAGATTTTCACTTAAGAAAACATTTGATTTAAACTTAGAGTTGTTGACAAATTAATCATTTAGATCTTTAACATCAATCAATTTAACAATTGATGTACCGACTCTAATGGTATGATGGTGTTTTTGAAGGAATCGTGTCCTAAGAAAAATTCTAGCAATTACTAAATATAAATATGAATTATTATGGAGATAATAATTAGTGTATTTAGAATAATTATTCTAGTCAGACTAATTAGATTGGGTTAACGACTAAAGTATCACACAACAATGGACTGAACTAAAATATAAAGTCCAAAAAGTTTTATGGGTCATAAGAGTCATTTAGGTTTTTTTTTGCCTAATTAGATTTTTCTATAGAGATAGAAAAACTCTGAACGCCCAAAATTCTTATTGTGCCTACAAAAAGTAAGAGAGTGATCAAATTGTTCACCCTCTTCCGTATTAGCATACGTGTGATTACTGGACTAATTGGAGGAGTTGCAGTTGGAGCCTAACATCTCCCGGCAGCAATGTTCTTTCTAGCTTGGGAATCACTTGTAATCACGACATCAATGTTGTAGTTCTTCACTGCCTATTTAATTCATTTAATTATAATGCAGGCATTTCTGTGATAAATATTAGAAAAATGCTTCCTGAAATTCCGCTTTATGCATCTATATTTTTCAACAGTTTTGGTATCCAAAGATACAAGTTGCAACCGAAAAGGTCACTGGCGCAGTAGTTTCATTATTTGGTTGTAAACCAGTTCAACACCAGTGTCGCGAGTTCGAACTCTCGAAGAGTCGGTATTGTAATCCCCCTCCCCAATTTGTACTAAAAAATATACATGTTGCAAGGATGGATACCAAAACTGGCGACCATTGTAATCCCCCTCCCTAATAGATAGAAATGTCGAAGACCACCGTTGTCGTTTGTCTATAACATCCAAAGTAACTGGCGACCATTGACATTGATAAAACATCAAAACTCCACCACTCAATTGTAGCATCTATGGATAACACTGACCAACACTCGTGATGGCTACCCAAAGATTATCGTCGCCATCAAACAAGGCAACTTAACTACTTAACTGCCTCGCTTATCGACAATTTGGAAAACAATGAAGGTAGGTAGCTTCTTAAAACATTGTTGCCTATATCATCCATGATAACTATCATCATTCTCATCGTTCTTATTTTCGTTCCACCTTCGATTATGTCGTTTAGAGTAGATAAAAACACATAATGACCCAAAACACCATCGAATTTTTTATTTAATGACAAATAAAACATTAATTAAAGAATATTGAAATTATTGACATACCTTTCGGTTAATAAAAACATGCAAATAAATACTCCATTTTTCCTATGATACTGATGGGGAAAACCTTCCCCAATTAATGCAGGAATAAGCAGAAAATAAATGAGAATTTAAAGGAAATAACAAAATAGAAAGACACAAGAATTTACGTGGAAAAACTCCAAAACTGGAGAAAAAAAACCACGAGAAAAAGAATTTCTACTATGTGAAAAATTGCTACAATCACACAGAATTCTCTCACCGACCCCAATTACATAAACACTCTCTTCAAAACTTATACTACTCTCACCCTTTGCCCAACTCTCTAAAAGAGAATACAAAAGGAATTTAACTAGAGTCAGTACACCAAGCTTAAAGTGCTTCTGACTGGAATGCTTTGAAACCAAAGCCTTATGCTCCTTTTATAGTGCTTGGAGCACACCACTACCTTGCATCTTTCCGATGTGGGACAAATCCACTTCTAATATTTTGCCAAAACCCAACAAATTCCACATTGGCGAGATATTTGAAGAATCCACATCTTCTGCTGCAACATTGTCCTCACCGATAATCATAATTCTCAACTCTGAGAATTATAACACTCCACTGCTAACTTGTGGAACCGCTGACATCACATCCTCTACCATGGCAATGCGGACATACCATGAGGATGATTTCTTTCTTTCTTCAGAAGAAGTCATCAGATCCCCCAACAAGAGAGACCACGTCAGCATCCGAACCAGAGCCATTTGACAAACTTGCTCTGTTAGGAGACAATTGTTTCTCATGTGACCAGGTTGTCCACATTTTCATCAACCTCTCTTTTGCACAAAGTTTTTCTTCTTCTTCCAATTGCCAACTACTAGTGTTGAATCCTCTTGTGAAGTACG
>JBBMEF010059277.1:0-11802 GCA_037832685.1 Sicyos baderoa | reverse complement strand
CCTCTCAAGATTCTACTCATCAAGCAGTTAGGATTCCTCAAAATGCGCCAACTATGTTTAGCCAACAACGCTTGATTAAAAACATTTAAGTCCCTAAAGCCCAACGCCCCTTCCTCTTTCCGGGAACACAACTTCTGCCAGCTCAACCAGTGAGAATTTCGCCCATGAGCAGAATCCCCCCACCAGAAGTTAGAGCACAGACTCTGAAGGTCTTCATTAAAAGACTTGGTCAGGCGAAAGCAACTCATAATATAAGTTGGGATAGCCTGCCCAACGGCCTTAATCAACACCTCCTTACCCCCTCTGGATAAAACCTTCCCCTTCCAACCCTGAAGACACTTCTCAAGTCTACCTCTAATAGAATCAAACAACATTCTTTTATTTTTCCTGTTTTGAGAGGGCATTCCAAGGTGAACCCCCAGGTCATCAGTAATTTTCACACCCAAAACCTTTCCCATATCCTCCTTATCCCTACCCCTAATATTGCCACTAAACAAAACAGCCGACTTATCAAAGTTCACCAGCTGTCCAGAAGCCTTTTCATAGCAAGTAATAATCTCTTTAATTTTTAAACAATCGTCCATAGAAGCCCTGAAAAAAAGCAAGCTATCATCAGCGAAAAAAATATGAGAAATAGAAGGACAGTGGTTATTTATCTTAAAACTTTTGAAAGAGTTGAGCTTCTCTTCTTTCTTTAACAGCATGGATAAACCCTCAGCACAGATGAGGAAGAGATAGGGGGAAAGAGGGTCTCCCTGTCTCAAGCCCCGCTGAGGAAAAACCTTGCCGAACGGAGAGCCATTGACCAACACCACATAGTTGACCGAAGAAATACATCTCTCAATGAGGTTAATCCACTTAGAACTAAACCCCAACTTCCCCATCATCCTCAGAACGAACCTCCACTCAACCCTGTCATAGGCTTTACTCATGTCAAGCTTTAACGCTGCCCACCCCACCTTACCCTTCCTCTTCATGTTAATAGAGTGAATACACTCGAACCCCATCACAACATTATCCGTAATCAGCCTTCCCGGCACAAAAGCAGCTTGGTTAGGAGAGATGATTTTGTCCATCACCAACTTTAACCTATTAGTCATTGCTTTAGCCACAATTTTATACACAGTGTTGCACAAGCTGATAGGACGAAAATCTTCCATTTTGCTAGCATTATGGACTTTAGGGATCAAAACAATGAGCGTATCATTCATCGAATCCACCAACTTCCCCTCATTTAAAACCCCCAGACAAGAATCAATCACATCATTTCCAATCACATCCCAATAGGCATGGAAAAAACGCCAGTTAGTGCCATCTGGGCCAGGGGCTTTGGAGGGGTTCAAATTTTTAAGGGTCACTTCAATCTCCTCCCTCGAAAAATTGTTATCCAGGATTCTCAACTCCTGATCCGTTAGCATTCTATCAACACTATCTAAGATCCTATCTTCAGCCCCCCTATCATGACTCTTAGCAGAGAAAATGTTAGAAAAATAATCACAAGCAATCTTGGCAATCCCCACCTCCTCTTCCTGCCACACTCCATTCCTATCTTTCAACTTCTCAATCCGATTCACTTTCCTCCTATGAGAGGCTCTAAGATGGAACCACTTGGTATTTCTATCACCCCAATTCAGCCACTCATCTCTTGAGCGTTGCTTCCAATAAATTTCTTCCTCCTCGAGCAACCGCTCAATCTCACCCTCAATTTTCCTGATCTGGTCCGATCTGACCCCTTTACACTCCTCGACCAGAGTCGAGAGAGCTTTTTCTTTTTCGACAATAGCCACTTTGATCGAGCCTTTTAACCTGTCTTTATTCCACCAGAACATCTCTTTAAGACAAGACTTAGCACAACTAGAAATATTAACGTTGTTATAATCCCTTTGAACACCCCTTCCCCAGCACCTCCTAAGCACCTCTTTACAGTCATTAAAATTAGCCCAACTATTCTCAAATTTAATCAGCTTACGGCGAGCCGCAGGCAACCTAGACCCCCCAGATCCCACCCAATCAAAACTAGCAGTAATCGTCCTATGATCCGAGGAATGAAAATTCAAATGATTAACTAAAATTTTACCTGTTTTAGAAATAAAAGAAGGGTTAGCGAAGTACCTGTCAAGCCGCACCCTAGTAGCAGACGCACAGTCCTTACTTTTAATCCAAGTGAACATATCTCCAGAAAAGCCCACATCGATGAGCGAGCACTCATCGACCGCTTCCCTGAAATCAGCCATACCTGATCTGCTTCTGCAAGCTCCAAAACGCTGCTCCTCCGCCATCAGGATCTCGTTAAAATCCCCACCAACAAGCCACGGTAAAACAGAACCCGACTCAAGCCTCCTAAGAAGCTTCCAAGAATCGCGCCGAGCACACAACACTGGATTCCCATAGAATCCAGTAAACCTCAAACTTCCCACCTGATCATTGATTAAGGTATCAATATGACCAACGGAGAAAGAGCAAACACTAACCTTCAGAGTAGAATCCCAAAATAACATCAGGCCTCCACTGCGCCCAACACACGGCACACAAAAGCAGCAGTCAAAACCCAACCTCGCTTTCAACCAGCTCACCTCATTATCGCAACACTTTGTTTCGCAAACGAACACTAACTGATGACACCCTTTAAGCACTTCATGACGAAGCGCTCTGATAGCCCGGGGGTTTTTCAGCCCCCGAGCGTTCCAACATAAGGTTTTCATTGCGTCCGGCGAGACTGTTCGACAGTCTCCGCCGATATCCCACCAACATCGTCAGTGCAAGTCAGTCTTAATTTCTTTCCTCCTTCCTCTCTTTCCTCCCTCTCCATATCATGAATCTTTCCACTAACCCCTTTTTCTGTACTGTTCAAGTCCAAGGGATGAGAATCCCTTTTTATCTCCCCTTTCCTCGCTAACCTTCTCCACTTAACAATCGACATTGACCCTTTGATTTTTCCGGCCGCCCCAACACCTGACACCTTGTCCAATTCTCGAAGTCTCTTTGGGTCCCCTTCCTTCATTGTCCTCTCAACTGCCCTCTGTCCTTCAATGTCAGAAACAGAAGACCACTCTTGCAAATTTTTCCCAATCGTTTCCAAAGCAGAGTCTTGCGCGGTGAAAATCACTCTCATCTGATTTTCTTCATTTGTCAAAGGAGAAGACAAAATTCCATCTATCCCACAATTAACTTCAGACATGTTATCCTTTTTAGTTTCACATCCCATATCATCATCTTTTTTGGCTGAAATGCTTATGGAATCTTCCAAGACCTCCTTTTCCCACCCCACCTTTTTGCCATCGGCCTTCACATCATTTTTAATCCATATCCCATTCCTTGGCTTCCTCCCTGACTCGGGGGCTAATTTTGACAAGGGCGATTTATGCCTGACCTTGACTTCAAATTGCCCAAACAGCAAATCACTATCACCTGTATGCACCATCTTTTCTTTCCCCTTACTCAGCACTTTGCCCAACTCAACTTCCCCCACCTGTCTCTTCTCTTTTCTTTTTTCATCACAAAGAGGCAAACTTTCCCTCTCCATCGGATCTTCCATGCCCTTATAAACCCCTTCCCCTGTCGAACTAGATATCTTCCTTTGCCCCACACTGCCACCAATATGTCCTACTAGACCCTCGTCCTTCGAAAACCCTCCCTCCTCGGACCTTATATCGATACCAGCAAGATTCCGTGGAAGATTCGTAGATCCCCTCACCTCCCTATGCTCCTCCTCCCTCCTACCACCAACCCCATATCCATATGAATGTCCCTCTCCCCCCCCCCCCCCCCCCCTCCCCTCCACCTCCTCCTCATCTTCCCTGCGTGCACCATCCCCCCGTCCTCTCCCACGACCCCTACCTCGACCAGCCCAATGCCTAGGCGGAGAGCTTCCCGGTCCATTCGGTCCTGAACACTCCCGTAATTCATCCTCAAACGGAAAGGGTATCCCCTCCCCAAGCACCACAAAGCTACAGTCTCTAGTCACATGGCCAAGCCGACCACAGCCACGACAAAAGAAAGGGAGCTTTTCATAAGAGAGTCTCACCCACTTCTCAGCAGCCATCGCTCCGCTTTTGACTTTCAAAGCCCTTCTCAAGGGGTGCCGGACATCTATCAAAACTTTCAACCTTAAAAATTTGCCTTTGTTCCTCATCCCACCTTCTTTGTCCCAACCTTCAAACTTCCCCAACAGATTTCTCAGTTTTCTAGCACTAGCTAGAGTATGACACGCAGGTGGAACATCATGAAGTCTAATCCAGAACGCTCCAAACCCAAATTCCATCTCCGACACCCTCTTGTCCCCCGCCATTGACTCAAAAAGAATCACAGCCTCATCATAAATCCAAGGACTTGCCAACACAACCCTTTCCATCAATATTTTATTATCGAAAGTGCAAATAAACAGATTTCCTCCCACAGCCTCGATGGACAGTTTGTTTTCCAAATTCCATATCTTAGGAATAACCTTCTTAAAAACACCAGGACTCACCTGGCTGTTAGAAAGAATTTTGCAAGCCACCACTCCGTTCAACTCACTTTCGTAGGCCGAAATCTCATCTTCCTCCAACTCGAAAACCTCATCTGCTTCCTGATCAGCAAGCTCCAGGTGTTCCATCATTTGTGCAAATTCTGCTGGATCCATTCCTGAAAGAAAGCTAGACAGCAGCTTAAAGAGACCAGAAGCCGAAAACGAAAAAAACTCTTCCGATCCGAAACCCCCTTCAACCCAACTTTTCGTCCCAACCAGCAAGCCCCCCTCTACACTTCGACCCCAACAGCAAACCCCCCTCAACCCGAACCCCTCCCAGCCCGAAGAAGCTCCCAACCCGAATCCCCCTCCAACCCGGAAACCCAACCTCTTTCAAAAATCGCGAACCAGGCAGAGAGGCAGCAGCACCTTCACCTCCACCGGCGACGACTCAGCCTACACCTCCTACCACTCAGCTCCTCCTCAAACGCTCACCCCAGAAGCAACCCCCGCTCCGACTTCTCCACAATCGCTCAGCCTTGGCCTCTCCCGTCGCCACCTCACCCTTCCCCTCCAACGCCTTCTCCAGCAAACACACCACCAGCAGACCGCAACCGAGCCTCCTCACACAGAGCCTCTCCCACCGGCGAGCTCGAGCCCCAACGGTCGAAAATCCCCCAAGCAGCAGAAGCTTCTTCCACACGCTCAAACAGTTCTCAGAGAGAGAACTGGAGCCCTAACGCGTTTTTTTTTTGTGTGAGTTATGATTGTCCAAAAAAAATTATTATTTATTTCCTAATATATTTTTTTTATTCAAAAAATATATTTATTTTAGTATGTTTGGTTAATTTATATTTTTAGACCAAAATTACCTTTTTGCTGGTTGATTGATAGCATTAGGATTTCTAAATTTGACCCCAGCTTAGTTCGAGCAGGTCTCCAACTTTTATTCTTTAATTTCCGTCCTTATGTTGATTTTTCTTTTTCTTTTTTTTCTTTTTTTCAAACAAACAGAAAACCTTCCCTTAAAAATCAGCCAAACCATTACAATCATACTTCAAGTTGAAGTTAACAAACATTGATAAGTTGTTTTCAATCATTAGTATAATTTAACTTGTAATTGTTTTTTTTATTCTGAACATGAATTACCAAATGTGGGAAAGAAATTATCAAAAAAAAAAAACAAATATGAAAAATAATATTATGATCTTTTCTTGTTCTTTTAAGAGATTATTATAATTACGTGTAAGAGATTCGAACTCATAACTTCTTGAATTAATATACTCAACTTTGTAAATTTATAGAAAAATATATTATATTTGTCCACTTAAATTAGGCACTCATTCCAAAACACATTAATAACTTTTATTCAGTCACATAAAATTTAGCCAATTTCATTGTCATTTCTCATACGCTTATACCTTTCTTCTTCGATTTAAATTTATAGTCCTCAATTAAATTTTAAATGACGACTATAAAAACAAAGTAGCTGAGGAAAAAAAATTAGTCAAATAAGATGTTGTTTGATTATTCAACGTTAGAACATAACCAAATTGAAACAGTCATACGAGCCCATTTTAAATTTGAATATGACAATTAAATTAAATAGTGGTGAGTCGGAAGAACTTTGCTTCATGATCATATAGGTATTCAAAGAGGCATATTTTTTTTAAGTGGTCAAATAATAAATTTTAGGTAGGTCAACAAAAAAAACTTTAGAATTTATAAGTTATTTTTTAAGCATTACTATTCTTTTATCTATATGTTTCTAATATTATTAACTACCAAATATATAAAGTCTTACTATTGTTTCATGAAAATGGTATGAGTAAGTTGCCTTAACCATTCGCAAATTAAAATACTATTTTAATTCTTAAAATTTTTAAACGTCAAATTTTAATTTATTTACTTTAAAAAACACTCTTATAGGTTTCTTGTTATTTTTCTTATCTATTAACTTTTTGTTTCTAAGTTCTAGAGATTATTAAATTTATTAATATTATCAAACCGAATTTATTTTTAACTTCAAATCTATCTGATGGGTTTATTTTAAACTTTTTTATTACGTGAATTAAAATTGAACATAAAATAAATGATGAACCAAAATTATCTTTTAAGTTCTACAATAATGGATGTCAATAAATAAGAAGCTATTCTTATTCTTATTAAAGCAAAATAATTTTTCAGCTCAAAAAAAATGTAAAGTATAAGTTTAGTTCACATGTTTAAAGATAGAGTTTAATTATCGTAATTTAAAAAACTAGAGTTTAGTTTCTATACTTTAAAATAAGTAAGAATTCAATATCTAGGATTTGAGAAAAGTTTGAATTTAGTTCCTAAAATTTAATCCATTTTATCAAACCAAAATACAGTCTTTTATATCTATCACTTAACCCATAAATGATCATCACATAAATTATTAGTTGCAGTCACGTTGATTTTTAAATATTTTTACTCAAGTTGACTGAATCCCGTGCAAGAAAAACAACTTCTCAAGAAAATCCCCTCTCTTAACCAACTTCATAACTATATTTTGTTTCTCATTTTCCTTTTCGTTCTTACCAAATTTTCATTCTATCTTCAACTCTGTTTTTCTTAAGATCGTGAATCAATTCAGGCGATTGATTCAACTCTGTTTCCGGTGAATTTGAGGATTTCTTGGATCAGTCCCTACTGATTCAAAATGTTAGGCGATTTCTTGGCTCGATTCCTTTTGTAAGTTCCTTTTGTTGATATATGTCTTGAACTGTTTGATCGTTGTTGTCGTTTTACGAAATTTGGATTCTTGATGGTCGATTTTGAATTAACAGGATGCTGTTTGGCTACGCGTATCCAGCGTTTCACTGCTACAAGGCGGTGGTGAAGAGTGAGCTCGAGGTTCAAGAGCTTCGATACTGGTGCAAATTTTGGTAACAACGAATTCATTTTGGCACTTCGGTTATGATCGGTTTTCATTTATTTTGGAATCCAACTAATTGTTTGTTAAATTTGTTGCAGGATTGTTATGGCGATTTTGACGGTTCTTGAGCGGATTGCTGATACTTTTGTGGGATGGTACGTGCAAGTTTAGAATTGCTTGTTTTGGGATTTCACCTCATCAATTTTGGTTAAAAATAAACTTTTGGTTTAGGTTCCCAATGTATGGAGAATTGAAGCTGGCTCTGTTTATCTACTTGTGGTATCCAAAGACTATGGTAAGAATTTAAGAGACTCTAATTTTATATTCATCTTTACTTTTGCTTCTATCTTAATTATTTGATGATTTCCTTGACAAAAAATAATGGGTTATCCTATCTAGGAACAACTTTTAAGAAAGAAAAAATATATTTTTAGTCTCAAAGACAAAAAAATGTTAGCTTAAAATCTCTTATATGAATACCCTCCACTTTTAAATGAGAATTTTTCAAAAAAAAATTATGAATGTACAGGTTAACTTAAGTATATATTCACAAAACATTTGTAAAAAATTAATTTATAGTTAAGTGAGAATAAATTCATAACTTTTTCTTTTTTTTTTTTAATTTTTCAAAGTCTTCCCCTCTAGACCAATCATGTTATTTTTAATATTGTTCAAAGTCAATGAAATAAGTCAATTCCACTTTCACCTATTGATTTTCTTTGTTCTTTTCACTTTTTACATGTATTTTTTTAATACAAACTTTGGATAAAGACCAAAAACTAAAATTGAAATGATTATGGCCTATTTGATAATCTTTTGATATTTTATTTTTGAAATTTAAGCTTATTTTTACTCATATTTTTTAACATGTGTTCCATCTTTATTATAATGTATCTAACTTTTATCAAAAAAGTATGTAAATGTTAACCAAATTTCAAAAACAAAAATAAACTATTGGAAACTACTTCTTTTTGTTTCTAAATTTTTACAAATATAAGTAAAATGTAGATATATATATATAGTAAAAAGTATTATAATTATCGTATACTTAAATTTCAAAAATCAAAATTAAAAACAAAATGGTTATGGACCTAAAGTTATGAAATATGGTTTTTAAGATATAATAGTTTAAGAATGAATGCAGGGATCGGGGTATGTGTTCGACACATTATTGCGGCCCTTAGTGGATAAACATGACAAAGATATTGAAAAGAGTTTGCAGGACATGAGAATAAAGGCATGGGGATTAGCCATTTTCTATTGGAACAACTGCACCGAGCTTAGCCAATCTGCATTGGTCCAAGTTCTTAATTACATGGCTCGGCGCCAAGGCACTGCCTCTACCACGCCCTCACCCCCACCCAAGAATAAGCAAAAATAAATCTAAATTTTCACATTAGTAAATGTTTGAATTCCCTTCATAAATTTTGAAAATATGTGAAACTCGTTATTATTATTTGGGTTTGATTCCTTCGTACATGGTGTATTTTGATGCATGAAACTCGATATTTATTATTATTTGATCAATTTTAGTGGGATCAATTTTGACCCTTAAATTTGTCAAATTATTGTTAATTTTTACTAGAAGTTTTCTATTAGGGTTTTAATGAATTATATAACCTATATACCGTATGAAATTAATAAAATTAAGAGAAAACTGGCAGTATAACTAATTCAATTGAAAATTATGAATTTTGACAGTTATTTAATAGCTAAATTATGCATCTCCAATTCAAAAAAAAAAAAAAAAAGGCTAAATTATGCATTAGTCAAACTTATTTTTATGAAAAAAAATCTTTACTTCATTTCTTTTTTATTACTAAAAACTAATTTTACCTTCATTCAGTTGTTTATGTTTTTTTTTGTTACATTTTTTGGATAAATTTAGTGGGAGAATCAACTAAATTGTAATTGATGGTAAAAGTTGCAACATTTATTTAAGTCTATGATTCAATTGTAAAAAATAATTAATACTTTAATGGCATGTGTATCATAAAATATGTATTTGACTCATTATATTGTTCATTAGAATGAAATTGTAATAAATTATTATAAATAATCAATAGTATAAAATTTATGAATTTTTTTTGTTTATTATTATTATATTATAAATTAATAAATGATATTAATATTAAATACAAAGCCTACACAATAATATTAATTTTCTCAAAAAAAAAAAAAAATACACAATAATATTAATAATAATAATAATAAATATTATCTTTTAAGTTTATAAATATTATCTTTTAAGTTTATAAATATTATTATTTAAGTTTATAATACTCATTATTATTATTTATTAGTTAATTACATTTGAATTAAGTCCCCAAGAGATGGCAGAGTGGTTCAACGCTTGGGCTTTGAAGGTATGCTCCCTTCAAGGTCCTTGTTTCAAAAAAAAATTACATTTGAATTAATATACTTCCAAATAAATTCGTAAAAATAGTTAGAAAATAAACATTGCATAAAAAGACATAATTAAATAACTAATTAGAAATTAGAGTCATCGTTTTCCATTATTTGATTTTTCTTTTACTTTCTTTTAAGTTTTCCCACTATCTTTTATTTTTAGAAATCTTTAATATTATTTTTAAAAAATATTATAACCATGTTATTAATGATGTATACCAAAATAATTTTCAAAAAATAAATCATATGGTAATAAAATATAAAGACATAATTAAAATTATAAATATAAGTAATATTCTTCGAGACGAATAATATGAATGACAACCATTGTAGTTGAGAATTTCGAGTGCCAACAATAGTAAAACGACCTATAGCTATACAATAAAAATTAACAAATTATAGGAAAAAATATTAACAAATAACAATCATAAATTACCAAATGAATCGGTGGCGCAATGGTTTCATTATTTAGTTGTAAACCAATTCAACATCAGCGTTACAGGTTCGATCCCGATAATTAGTATTTATCCCTCTTAAGACTGAAAAATTAAGATTTAAAAAACAGCACATACTTACTTGAAGGTAAAATCGATGATGTGTAGTAATTCTTTGGTTATGGATTTGAGTCTTAAATACTCTTTTAGTTAAAAAAAGTTTATGATTCAATGTTAATAAATATGAAATTTTATAGTTCAAATTGATACAGCTTAAGAAGTTGGTCAACATGTTTTTTCTAAAAAAATAACTTCAAATCGACCATAGGTGGGCTCTCAATTTAAATATCTAATTTAGAATCAATTGTGGATATGATTGAGGTGGAATATTAAATTAAAATGCTTAATTAAGAAAACCAAAATGCAGGGTCAAAAGCCAGAAATTTAATTGTCCCTGTCGATATTAACTGCTCATAATAATTGGTGGATATGAGAAAGTGGGAGGATGGTCAATAACTTTAACATTTTTTTTAAATAAGAAATTAATCGTTATTTCCGACGTGTTTAGATTCTCCTAATCTAATGAAATTAGTCTTTTTTTTAATTTTCTTTTTGGACCTAAGTTTCGTATCCCTAAGTTATGTATCATTAATCAACTTCTTTCAAGCTACGTTATCACATAGGCAAGATTTTAATAAACTAGGACTAGTTCAAATAACCTATGCGTGATAATTGACAATATAGTATTGCTAATTTTTAATTATCATTAATTTTTTTCTACGTTATATTATTATATAAGTCATTTCTATTCAAATGAATTTCCAAGAAGAAACAAGTGAGGTTCCTTAGACATGATTATTATTTTGGCCATTTTTTTCTTCTAAATTTAAATAAAAAAATGAATGAAGTAAATTTGAGAGTTGACCATATGTGTGAGTGTTTAAATACCAATATTTAACCATAAATTATATATTGAGTGGGTCGGTGGTGCGATTGGTCATCAAATTTGATGTTAATTTATTTCCACTTTACGGTCACAGATTCGTTCCCTGGAATCGTATTTGTAATTCCCTCTTCCAAAATTGTATTCATAACAAAAAAAAAAAAAAAAAACCATGAGTTATAAGTGGAATATTACGTCAAAACATTTTTAATGTAAAGTTTGGCAACAAACATCTCCATATTTCCACGTGAGTATAATATTATCTATTTTCTATGATAAAAAATAATATTTTTATTTTGAACATAAAAATTTATGACTTAACTTTTTATTTTAAAATGTTTCATATAAATGAAAATGTTGTCATTTACTTATATATCTATAAACCTTGATCATTATTTTATTTTCGAATAAAGTACATTCAAACAATTTAAAATTTGCATTTTTTGTTCTACATTGGGAGACTTTGATTGGTTTTTCCGTAAATCATTTCTCCCAACAAAGTACACTTGAACTATTCAAAGCTCATTTTTTTTTTATTATACACTCATAGACTTTAGTAATATTTTCAAGTAAAAAATTGGGGAATTTGTATGCAATAAGATAAAAAAATTGAGTAAATAGCAACTTTTTGAAAATATTTGCAAATTTATCAAAATCAGATTGATAGACT
>JBBMEF010059266.1:0-11803 GCA_037832685.1 Sicyos baderoa | reverse complement strand
TATTATTGTTTTTGGTTCCTTCCTTCACTTCAACCCCCCCCCCCCCCCCCCCCCCATCAATTCCTTTCCCTTTTTCCTCTCTTTTCTTTTTCTCATAATTAAACATACGTACATCCCACACATACATTTTTGTGTTTGCTTTTATGTGGGTTGGAAACTTGTCTCGTTTTCTTCAAGCTTTTTTTTTTTTTTTTTTTTTAATAATAATTAATTTAAAAAGAGAAATAAATAAATTAATTAAGGGTAAAAAAATTAGAATTCAATCTTATAGTTTTAGAACTACCGGTTTGAAAAAGAGTTAGAATTTAATCTTTAATAATTCTAAAAACTAGAATTTAATCTTGATGATTTATAAGATAATCTAAATGTTAGTGTACTAATTAATTAAAAGTTAATTATTCATATGTTAATCATTAAATCTGCGAATATAATGATATCCCATGTCTAATTATCTCTACTTGATTATGTCTAGGCTTCATCTATTGTCTCGTCCTAGGTTTCATTTATCTAAGATCAAATTTGTAACTGTTTGACATTGTTGTCCATGCTCTGAACTCCTATAGGGTGGTATTAGAGTATTATGAAAAACATTGAGAATTTGAGGAATCTTAATTTGAATGAATGTTTTCTAAATATATTTTTATTCTATTTCAAGTAATTAAGATGATTTTGTTTGGGCCAATAATACCGACATCTTGTACGACCTAGTAACTATGAAGTTGATGATTTTATTTAGAATTTTTTCTCCTATTGAGGAAAGAAATTAATTTTAAAATATTAGGTATATGATTTGATGAAATAAAATTACCACCTTATAGTTGGAGTGTTGATGAAGAAATTGGTTTGAGTGTTGTGGGGTTTAATAAGGGGGAAGCTCTCTCGGTCATGGTGGAAAGATTTGGAGTTTAATTTGGTTGGTCTTGTTTTTCTTTATATGGTGTCTCTTTTGGGATCTTTGCTATGCCAAGTCGGGATTGTTTGTGGAGACGAAGACCACGAAAACTCTAGTTGTGAAACATATGTACTCTAGTGATAAAGGCGATGTGGTGAGCGCAAGACATCAGCTTAGAGGTTCTCCGTGTTGTACATAGAATTTATGTCTTGTGGGAGTAATTAATTATGGGGTAGCCAATTGGTCATAGAGGGCTTTAAGGTGCATAAAGCGATGGGTTCAAATTTCATGGTGGTCATCTATGAGTTTCCTTGACATCCAAATGTTGCAAGATCAGGTGATATGCTCCGTGATATTAGTCGAGATGCATGCAAGTTGATCTATGTCTTTTTTCTCCATCTTTAGGGATTCACATGTATTTTTGTTACGAGAGATGCATCGTTCGTACTCATGATCCATGTCTTTTTCTCCATCTTTAGGGATTCACATAGTAGTTAAATTAATCTCCAAATTAAAGCTTTTAAGTTCAACGTTTGAAGTGTGATAATCACAAGTTGGTTTCTTTGTAAAAGGATCTTTCTTTCAACATACCTCCTTCAATGTTGCTTTTATCAATGACTCTTTATGGTTTGGTTGGTCTCCATCAAAGTTGGAATGGGAGCAAAACTGGTGGGTACAATGTTATTTCGTGTTATCGTCTCACTACTACAAAATTTGATGGGATAATTCTAAAAAGAATAAAAAAATGTTTTAGACAATACTTTTTAATAATCCCAGTTCATCTATTCTCTTAAATGACATTTTTTGTAAGGGCTAAACCTAATTTTCTTATCTTTGTGTGGTTTTTTTAGGATTATTGATGTTTTGGTTAAAAAAAAAAAAAAAAAAACTAAACAAACAAACAAGATGCACATGAATTTAGTAAAAAGGTTAAGTTTATGAAATTGATTAAAGGGAATTTTTGATGTATAACAAAAATTGGCTAAAAAATTGCATCTATAGCACAAAACTGAAAATAATTGTACATATACCAAAAAATTGAAATTATCGAGTGATTGAGTGTGATTGAGTTCATTCGCTAGTTGTTGATTGAACTCAATTAGTTGAGCTCAATCACTTAACAAACTGATTGAGTTCAATCACTAGTTATTGATTGAATTTGATTGAGTTCAATCACTCATAATTTTGGTATAAAGGAATTTTTAATAAAAATATGTTATAATTTTAATTGAGGGTCTTAAAGTTGGTATACACAACAAATTTCGTTGATTAAACCGCAATTTGATAGTAAATTAATATTTGGATATTTATGGAAATAATAAGAAAGAAAAGTGGGCATTCGTAGAAATTAATTAAGAACTAAAATAATTTCCTTTGTATGACAGCAAAGTGAGTGACTTTGGTTGGTAAGATAGTGACACCTATGCCACACATCCACACCAACGCGTAATAAGACGCGCCACTTAAGAAGGTGGGATAAAACAGAATTAGTGACATTGTCGTATTTATTTAATACATGTTGCCGCCAATTTAGTATGTACTATTTCATTGTGTGTATTTGGGTGGCACCATTCAATCCACGCGCCGCTGTCACGCACCGTCAATTTGTCTTTCAAATGACCTTCGTTTCAGGTACGAGAATGCGTGGTGGGATGCAACAAGTATTTGAGCTATTAACCTCGGTATTTGACTCTCATATTATTTGAGACTAGTTGTGCCTCTATAATTTGTTATTCTCTTTTTCCAATTTATTTTTTAAAAATATAATAATAAATAATAATATCCCTCTTGTAGCCATCAATATTATTGACTATTCAACCAATGAATCAATGACGGAGTGATTTTATTGTTTAATTGTAAACCAATTCAATATCATGGATTCGATTCCTGAAATTGATATTTGTAATTTTATCTCCCAATTATACTAAAAAAATATATATTATTAACTACTCAATAATAATCATCATTATAAGTATTTCCAATAATCATTTCAAAGTTAAATCTTTTCTACTTATTATTATTTTTAACTCAAAAACAAATATTGACTACTCTATAATCATTATAAATGTTCAAAAATATGATTCAATTAAAAATAATCTTTTTTTAGATAATCTCTTGTTCAACATCCAACAGATTTTTTCTTTTTTTTTTAATAAAAAAATCATCATTATAAATCACCTCAAATTAACACAATTAGTTTTATCAGGCACCATAAATTTATTAGGCACATTTAAATGTAAAAATATATACTAAAATGCAAAATATACAATTTTATATTGAAATGACAACGTTTTTCTTTTTCTATAAAATATAATAAATGAAAATTTTAGTTAATATAAAATTTTACAACTTAGTCTCTTCGATTTGATAATTTTTTTAAAAAAACAACCCATTTTAGTTCATAAGCACGTACGAACTAACTACCTTTATCTATCCATGCGTTAATAATAAAATATGAGCTAAGTAATTAATTGCGTTAGAAATTAGATGCACATTCTTGCTAAATTGATTTTTTTATTATTTTAATCAAAACTAGTTGGAGTTGAAGATTCCTAATCCCCGATCAATTGTTTTAGCTCTCACAAAAAAAAAAACAAAAATTTAATCAACTTGAATAATCAAAGTACTTTTTTCTAGTATAAATTTGAGGAAAAAGATTACAAATACCGACTATAAAGATTGAACCCGAGACCGTGATGTGAAAATGAATTAACACCAAATCAGAAAACAATCGTGTCACTGACCCATTATTAAGTACCCAAATTTGCAATAAAAAAAGAAATTGCAAAGTATATGAAGACCTGTCATCATAGTTGCCCACATTCTCTCATTCCTCTTAAACTTCTCACCATTTTCCCCCCTTTTCTTTCATTCTTTCAAATTCGCTATGGATTTAGAAGATCACGACGACGAGACGGAGTTGACGGCACCGGCGAGTTACGACTCAGCCAGCCGACTCAAAACCCCGACGAGTTATAATCAGAAACCCAAATACAGAGAGTGCTTAAAGAACCACGCCGTCGGGGTGGGAGGCCACGCGCTCGACGGCTGCGGCGAGTTCCTCCCCGCCGGCGCCGACGCTCTAAAATGCGCCGCCTGCAGCTGCCACCGCAACTTCCACCGCAAGGCGGAGCCGCCACCATTTCTTCTAATGTCCCCGAACAGTTTCTGCCGGGCCCCACCACCTGGGTATCTCCACGTGGCGGCGCCACAGAGGCTGCTGGCTCTGCCGTCCACGTCGGACGGCGGCGGCGGCGGAGGAGGAATGGGGAGAAAGAGACTTAGAACGAAGTTTACGCAGGAACAGAAGGAGGGAATGGTGGAGCTGGCGGAGAGATTGGGGTGGCGGATTCAGAAACAGGACGAGGCGGCGGTGGAGCAGTTCTGTAACGACGCCGGCGTCAAGCGGCACGTGCTTAAGGTGTGGATGCATAATAACAAGCACACAATTGGTATGAAACCCTAATTCAAATTAAACCAACAACATTTAACTTCAACTCAACTCTTAGATTAAGACTAATTAGGGTTTCATTTCGGTCTTTTTATTTTGGGTTATTGTGTTAATTAATTGAAATGGGTAGTTAATATATCCACTCATTATTACAATTATTAGGGTCTTAATTTATATTAGTGTGGATTTGTGAAATATCTTATCTTTGCCGAATACTTATTATTACTTTTCTTCCCATTATTGTTTTTATTTGTGAGTGTCAAAACCTTATGTGCTTAACAACACTTGGTTGTGGAGAGAAAGCACTAGAAAATGCTAATGGCTACCCTATTAACTAATCGTTGTTTATCAGTTTGTGGTCTAGTGATTTTATTGTTTGTTGGAAATCTAGTTCAATATATGGTCTTCGATTCTTGAAATTGATATTTGTAATTCCTCTTCCCTAATTTGTATTAAAAAAAACTAATTACTATTTGGTGTTTTATTTAATTAATTAAAGCTCTTTTCCATTTTTGTTTGTCCTTTTTGTTTTGTTTTTGTTTTGAAGAAGCTGACTTTATTTTTCTGTTTCGTGGAATAAAAAGACGACTCAACGAGCTTTGGGACTAGCTAGCACCAACGTGTGTGATCCTACTTAATTATTTTGCGTTTTATGTGACATTAATTCATATGGCTGCAAAATGCAAACCAAATCTGCTTTTCTTTTTCTGTCGTCATGGCTTACCACTCTATAATATTTTGTTGTTAAAATAAAGTTCATAAATATTTATTCCAAAATCAATAATTATTAGAGATGAAATCATAATTATCGTTTATATCTTAATAATTTCTTTTACAGCTAAGTCTATCCATGATATTCTTAATACTGTTTTTATAATAAATAACGTAAGAAGATGTTTGAATTAGAGATAACATGAGAGAATTATATAGAGAGTAATACTTATTTAAGAGTGGATAAGCATTTTGGAAATACTTATCCACCTTTAAGATCACATATTTTTTATTTTAATATTTCTCTCCAAATCAATCAAAGCTAATTTTTTTTTTTTTAAAAAAATATATAATTCTAAAAGTAGGTAAAAATTTCCAAAATACTCACTCACGATTAGATAAGTATTGTTCTGAGATAGGGTGGAATTTTTATAGTGATTTTGAAATGAAGTTAAAAAATTGAGTCATAGAAAATACACTTTTGAATATAGTACTTGTTTGTAGATGGTTGTACATTTGGAGATGTTTTTCTTAAAAAACAAGGCCATGGGCATTGGCCATGTATGATCTGCAACTTCTCTTCTCAAAGTTTGATCTTTTTTATAACCCAACTGTTCACCAGTCATCAATGTAAGAAATTTATGTTCTTTATTATTTTTTCCTTTTCATTTTTTAGTTATTTTTCTCACTGTGACTATATTTTGATCTAATTAATGTCCCTTTGTCCATTATCCTTATTGATAATATGCTGATATATTGATATACTTGCTCCATTCATAATCTTTATCAGCTAATTTTTTTTATGGTTTTTGGGAAAGAGAGATTATAATACATATCTTTAGGATATTATTTGTCGATAATATATGTTTTTGGGATCAAACATATATGTTTTTTTTTTAATCTGTTGGATATTATTTGTCAATAGATCCAATGTTTTGGTCTCAACTTTTATTTGTGTTCTTTTCTTTTCGTTTTCGTCTGTTCTTGAATGGAATTGTGGGCATCCAAGCTGCAACATTTTATTTTAATTTTTTTTGTAAACCCTTTGTTTTTTATTTTTTTTTATATATATTCATTTGTCTTTTTGTTTCTTAAAGCTTAAAGAAAAAAGAAAAAATTAACTTTGGTAGAAGGGACATTCAGCTTTTGTCTGTGACTTGTAAGTTCATCCTTGCATAGAATCTCATCATCAAGATTCTTTGGTTCTTTCATTCATCTGTTTCATCAGAAATTCCTCCCATCTTTAGACCCTTGAGTTCAGTTCTTTTTCCCTTTTTTTTTTTTTTTAAAAAAAATCTTCTAATTATGGCTTTACTTTCAAATTTCAATCTAATCAATATTATGTTTGAATGGAAAGTATGCTTATTTGAAAGTTTTAGAATAAAAAATTCCAAATAAATTTAATCGAAAAACTCTTCAGTGTTGTCTCCCGAAGCGGAGCCTTCGCTAAGAAGCGCACAAGTGTGGTTCAAGTATGTAGTGGAGTTAACTATTAATTCAATAATTATCTATTGCTACACGACTACAAATTCCCAATTATTAAGAGAAAAAAAGTAGCAATAATAATATTTTTTTTAGATTCATGGAGTGTTTTGGTGTTGAGGTCCCAAGATGAAAAGGTGGGGATACTTACTAATATCTATAGGATTAGCAAATTATTTCTTTCTCTCATCACCAATTAATTTTGAGATAGATATTTATACTATTTATTATAATATCAAAGTCTAAAAACCCAAAATATTATTCATTAATTTAATAAAAAGGAAATTGAGGATCACGTTTTAATTTTCAAAACCCTCTTAACTACTTGGTCAACAAACCATATAATATATTTTAATTAGTAAATAAATTGAAACAACAAAAGACAGTAAGGTCAACAGTTATTTGACCCCAATGTGATTAGATTTAATTTAAGGTTGATATGGAAGAACTTATCCAACAATGTAATCAACATATGCAATATGCTCTAATCCTCTTTATAACTAATGGATGAGTCAAAGGTTAAGTCCTACATTAATGGCAAATTTTAAGGCATTATATGTTTGTGAAAATTTGTTGCTTCAAACATAGCAGCAGCTAAGGAAACAAGGAACTAAACTGACAGGAATTCACTATTTTATCAAAGAGTGGAGCATGTTGCAAATGTGGTCCATTAAAAATAGCCAATAAAAAAACCTTCATGCAAGAAAGCAATGGGGAGAAGAATTAGTATTTATGTTTGGGTCCAAGTCAGATATACATTACAACAAACATAGTTCTCTATGGTATCACTATAGAAATTGAGTTTAAGCTTTTTCTAGCCCCTTCTTATCGATGGACTTGTGATGGATACGTACGAAGGAGTGCAGTTCGTTCGATAAATTCCTACCTCATATTTATCTATTTCTCAATTTTATTTATTATTTTAAAACTTTATGAATATGAGGCCCGTTGATCAGGATCTTACATTGAATATGAGGATCTTACATTAAACTTTATGAATATGAATCTATTTGCTTCATTAAACTTTATGTAATGCACTATTCTCAAAGTAGGTTTCTTTATTCAAACAACTCAAAGAATACACTCCTTCAAAATAGTAGAGCCTACATTGACGAAGAAGAAGGAAAAAAAATCCCATCCAAAAGACGAGTCCCCTTTCTCGGGGTCCCACCTTAAAAAAACGAAATCATAATAAAAAAACAGGTTCCTAAAATAAAGAATATATATTTTATTAATAGCGATAATAACTATTGAAGTCTCATATTCCACTATGGATCTCAAAAAAAGACCTAAAACCTTCACAAACGACTACACCTTCCAAAGCCAATAAACTGATGAGCTCTTCAAGCTAGACTTGAGACAAACCAAAAATGGCCTTCTCGATCGAGCTATCACGAACCTACCAACCAACTCTACCAATCCCGAGGACTAGAATTTCATAAAGCATCCACATTGAACTTCCAACATTTACGACGAAGGTGACTAAATCCCAACAACCCTACCTAACTTGGGCACCTAAAAGGCCACCTAAAGAACATAGAAAGAGAGGGAATGAGAAGTAGAAGCCTTAAGGATATACCCCATATGAGTGGTAGCCAGTAGAGACTTCAACTTTCTCATGCACAACTAAATTTCTAAATTGCCACTCACTCCACAAAGAAATAAGGCTATATTGCCCCTTTTCGCCCTACACTCTTCCTAATTGATCGAGGAACAAACTAAAACTTTTTACAAGTACTTTTCTTCAACTTGAAGCAAGTAACTGTGAATGTGTGAAACCACATGTAGGTACCCCCATTTTCTTTTACTTGCTTTACAAGTTACATTTCTTCTCGTTCAACAATGGAGGAAAAATTGAATCTATGACTTTTTAGTTCGTAGATATAAATTGATATTGACAATTTTATTGTTATCAATAAACTAAAAATAATGAAACTACTCTTTAAAACTGTCTTGTAACTATGACAAATGGCACGAAATAACTCATCTATTTGTGAGATTATTCAATTGTGATCATCTTCAAACTTGCTTTATCATTTATATGTAGGGTTTTAAGATGAACCAGCATTTATAAATTTTGAATTAGGTGAAATATCATGGAACTAGTACACCAAATTTCCTTACCAAAATACATAATTTAGTTTTTGTAACTTAGCCTACACTGTAAATATTCAGAATATAATTTTATATTTTGACCATTATCCTTCTTTAATAACAGAGCAACATAGCAGCTCTTTTTACCAACTAACTATGGAGAAACTAAAACATTTTTCATTCTGATTTTTTTTTTTTTGAAAAGTGAAAATCTTAAAAGTTTGTAAATTTTGTTCGGCAGAATAATGGATTTTGCCTGGTTACCTAATTAGTAATTAAAATCATAGATAAAAAAATTAAAAGGAACAAATATTCAACCTTATTAAATGATGTGATGAATTTATGTCCATAATAAGACATTAATTTTAATGCAACGTTTTTGTGTCCAAGCTGTGTCAGGTTGACTAAGAAATAAGGATGTTAACCGTTCAATTAGACTATTTCTTTATTTCATTTTCAAAAAAAAAAGAAAAAAAAAACGGAACTGAACGAATTAATCAATTTGTGTTCTAAATGATAGACCCTCGAGGTTCAATCTATTTATCAGTCAAGAAATCAGGTTTCTATCTATTTATTAGTAAAAAAAATCAACAGATACATAAATTTAAACACCAATCTAGGAGCTAAAAAGGTAATTTTCATGTATTAATTTTGGATAACTTAGTATTATAGTACTCCTTAATTTTATCAAACAATTTGGATGATTAATACATATCCTGATATAAAGAGCTATCAAGTTATGGAATTAACAGTTGATCATACTTTACTTTAAAGAATGCAAGACAATAAATAGGTTCCTTACCATGTATATTTGTAGCTCCACTTTCATTTAATTTTTTCACAAATTGAAGGAGAATTGATACTACCTATCTTCTATAGATACTATGGAAACCAAATAAAAATATCTTTGCTTTATAGAAAGGAAAGAGAGCTAAGTTTTATTCTATATCGCAAAAAGAGACTCGCCTGCTAATTCAAACTTCTAACTTTTTGATTAACGATATAATTAGTTAAGCTAGGTTTAGATAGATGACTCTTTTACTTAAAACCCACATGTTTGTAACAATAGCGAATTTAACTTAATAGATAACCGATTATATCAACCATTGTACCAAGTTGGAAACCTTAGTCTAGTCTACTCTAAAATCTAGGGGGGTGAGTTTCCATCATGAAGGATAGTATACATGTTCAAACCATCATTAATTAAAATGACCACATGAACAAAGTTTCATGACATATTTCAAACTTTGTTATCTCAGTCAATCAACTAGTGATTTAAATTCAACATGATATTAGAGCAGAAGTATTAAAACAAACCCTGACCAAGTCGTTTCATCCTCAATTAATATTAATTTCTACTTATTGGATCTTTTCAAATTTCCAACCCCTAAGTGAGAGAGATAGTCAGTTGATATAATTAAAGTTACCTCAACTCATCAACTTAAATTTTTAGGTTGATTGTTGATTTAACATGAGCAACATGATATTAGAGAAGAAGGTCTTGAATTCAAACTCCGACCTAGTCGTCGTTGGACCTTTTTAAAATTTCAAACTCATAAATGAAAAGGAATGGTTGATTGATATAATTAAATTTCTTATCCCAACCCATTGGTATTTAACGCGATTCAACATTAACCCTCCCTCAATATTTTATCATTATGCAGCAGATAATCTGTATGGTGCTTCTACATGACAGAGATATACAATGCCCATGGTCGACCATCAATATATGCTACCATACCAGACAGCATAAACTTGCCAATGCCCATGGTCCAGATGAACTTGCCTTTTTGTTCCTTGCCAGTTGGAACTAATGCAAGATTGGTTTCGTGACTATCGGATTCCGATTCTTTGTTCCGAGGAATCCTGGCCACAATCTGTGTGACACCTTTTTTCAGAATACGGATCGCAAAACTTACAAAGAGGTGTTCGCAGAGCGTTCGCACTGTAGGTCCGATCTTCCATTCCTGAATGTAACGTACCAAAGACATTGATTATTATCCGGGTTTAACTGTTTGAATTCCATATGTCAGCAGTTCAGATGATACAGATAATAACTAACAGCTGTTTGAACCTTTGAGCATCATTGATCACGAGCAAGGGACACAACATTTACCAGTACATCACACACATTACCTCATCAACCCCTGGGCTTCGATCAAGTTTGATCGTTTTATCTGGGCCACCTTGCATCAAAGCACTCCCAAGTAAATATATATATATATTTCACAAAGAAATGTATATTTTTATATTCATTAAATGCACAATAGTTCAATCGAGTATATTCCACTAATCAAAATAACGTATTGCTCAAAATATTTGGGGTTGAAAGTGTAAGTTCATGTTTGTTCGGTGTTATGTACATTATTCCACATTGAAAAATTCATGTTTTTTGTCCCAAAAGAGTGGCACAGTGATTAAAAACTTGGACTTTTAAGATATGTTTCTTTTAAGATCCCATGTTCGAGACTCAATGACATTACTCCTTCGATGTCTTCCAATGTCTGGCCTAAGAACGGGTGTGGTTACCCTTATTTCAAAAAAAAAAAAAAAAGTTCATGCTTTTTCACACATCTTTATAAAAAATAGTAAATAGTTACTATCTCAATTGATTTTTAAATGGATCCCACACTAATTTTGCTATAATATAAAATTTCACATTATCTAATATGATATCAAAAAATATATTTTTATATTTTAGAATCAAATACTTTTATTTATAACTTTGAAGAATGATCAATTTTAGTCTTTATATATTTTCTAAATTTATATTTATATTTATTTTTTAAGCCAACTCCAGCCATATCTCAATTTTCTCGAAAAAAAATAGTCGTATCTCAGCAATTTATGTCAAAATTAAAATAATCACAACATTAATATATTGAAATTTAAAATAAATGCATTTAGACAAAAGTTTCTCAATTATGACGGGTAGGAGCAAACTACTAATTTTATTTGTCTTCTTTCCTTCATATATTTAAAATAAACATAATTACAGTTTCTAAAAAAAAGAAAAATAAACTTATTATAATTTGTCAAAAAAAAAAAGAAGAAGAAAAAAACCCTAAACCCTGCCTCCCCCTTCCTCGTCCATTTTTTGCTGCTGCCGCAACCTCCAACTCCCTTTCTTTCTTCTCTCCTACATCCGTCGCCGCCGGCTCCGCCACTTTTCT
>JBBMEF010059255.1:0-11805 GCA_037832685.1 Sicyos baderoa | reverse complement strand
GTATAGTGAGGGTTTCTCTATTTAAGAAACCCTCCTCTAAATGAATAATACACAAAAATTATTCCTCTTAATTATTTTCACACAATTATTTTTCCCTCTATCTCAGAGAGTTACGCTCAACTGCCACGTCCGCCTTTGCCAATTCAAATTTCTTTACCTCCAACGGCTAATTCTGAGACCCATGTTCTTGCTTTAGCAGTTGTCCCTCCATCACAAACCTTTGACCCTATCCAAACCTCTCCCGCTTCCCCATCTATTCGATCAGCTGAAATCAAAAATAACCAATCACCCTCTTTTTCACAGCCTTCTCTCTCCTCTGTAACCTTCACAAATTGTCCTTCAAATCTCCAGTTAGTTTCGGCCCATTCTTCTGCATCTACATCTTATCCTCTTCCTTTTTTATCGAATGAATCTGATACTTACCTACCAAGCCCTTCCCCTGCCCAGTACCCCCGCCTATCTTTTGATCCACATCCCTTAGACCCTGCTGTCTTCGGGGATGATCCTAGTAGCATTTACCAGCAGCCTCTGCCACTCTGCCACCGTTGCCTTCTGATATTATGTCGCGCCGGGAACCCATCCTCCCATTGACATAGAGCATCCGCCACCAATTAACCATAACCCATCTTCACCTCCACAGCCTCAATCTACCAACCCGTCCTTCCATGACATTGCTAAATTTCTACAAGAATTTGGTCTTGGTATTGTCGCTCACCCTTCGCAGCCACTACACTTACCACAGCCGAAGAAACCAACATCTGCTCATATACAGTCTACGAAGAAGCCTAGACTTCAGAGGGAACTATTGAACTTAAATCATCTATTAATTATGATAAAAAGGCTGCATCGGAATTTTTGGAGGATCGGTGAACTCATGAAATTCATCACCTGGAATGTTAGGGGTTTGTGCTCATGGACCAAGAGAGCATTGGTAAAACAGTTCCTACAACAACATAATCCTGGAATTGTGCTACTACAGGAAACTAAACTTAACAGTATTGATGATGCATTGGTGAAATCAATTTGGAGTTCTTCTTACATAGGCTGGGTTGTTCTGAATGTTGTGGATCATTGTGGAGGTATTCTTATTATGTGGAGTGAGCCAATTTTTTCGATTACTGAGGTAATTGCTGGTCATTTTTCTTTATCAATTCATGTTAGTTTGGCGGATGGTTTTTTGTTCTGGCTTTCTTGAGTGTATGGACCATCTGGGTCTGCATATAGTGACTCATTTTGGCAGGAATTCGATGATTTAGCTGGTCTGGGTGATGATAGATGGATTATAGGTGGAGACTTCAATGTTACTCGATGGTCTTGGGAAAAATCTCATGATCATGTGATTTCTAGAAGTATGCGGACATTTAACGATAAAATTTTGCAGTACAATCTATCTGATATTTCGCTACAGAATAGTTGTTTCATGTGGTCTAGTTTTGGCCATGTTCAGTATCTGTCTCGTTTGGATAGGTTTTTGGTTACTAATGGATGTTTACACAAGTTAGGGGTTGCCAATCTCAATAAATTGCATCGGATCACATCTGATCACTTCCCTCTGGAGCTCTCTTTTGGTGACATTGTTTAGGGTCCTTGCCCTTTTCGACTTGAGAATCACTTTATCTCGAAACCATCGTTCAAAGCTCTTGTGGTGGATTTGTGGAATTTAAACCCTATTGTTGGTTGGCCCGGTCATGGTTTTATGATGAAATTGAAGAGTTTAAAATTTGTGATTCAAAATTGGGATAGAGAGAATAGGCTTCAGGCGTCGAGCCTTCCATCTTTGCACACTGCCCTTGAAAGATTGGATAACTGTGAGGAGACTGTTTCTCTATCGGATCAACAATTAGATTTACGTCGTGTTATCAGAGATCAAATTGAAAATGAAACAGCTCGTGAGCATATTGCGTGGAAACAAGGTTGTAAGCTTAAGTGGCTACAGAAAGGGGATGAGAACACTAGATTTTTCCATAGAATTGTGGCGGATCGAAGAAGAAAATGCCTTATTTCAGAAATTTTGTCGCGTGATGGCACTAGTCTCATCTCTATTGCAGATATTGAAGTTGAATTTCTTGATTATTTCTCTCGTTTGTTTTCAAAAAACGACTCCCCCCGTTTTTTGCCGGATGGATTGAACTGGAGCCCTATTACATCACCTATGGCTGCTGGTTTGGAGATTCCTTTTACTGAGGATGAGTTATATATTGTAGTTAAACAGCTAGGTTCCAATAAAACGCCTGGACCTGATGGGTTCACGGCTGAATTCTTTAATTTCTTTTGGGACACGTTGAAAGGCGACTTGCTTACCATAGCTTCCGATTTCTATAGCACTGGGATTATTAATGTATCAATGAATGAGACGTATATTTGTCTTATCGCGAAGAAAGTGGACTCTAAGTCGGTATCTGATTATAGGCCAATTAGTTTGGTGCCTTGCGTACATAAGATTATTGCTCGGGCTCTCTCCAATCGTTTGAAAACGGTGCTTCCTTTTACAATTTCTGATCATCAGCTTGCTTTTGTGGAGGGTCGCCAAATTCTCGATGCTTCTCTTATGGCCAATGAGATTATTGATGCCTGGAATACTCACAATAAACCTGGTGTGGTTGTCAAGCTTGATATTGAAAAAGCTTTTGATACGGAGGATTGAGATTTTCTGGATGGTGTATTAGTTGCAAAGGGTTTTGGCAATACATGGAGGAAGTGGATTAGAGGCTGCATTTCTAGTGTCAACTACTCTGTTATCATTAATGGCCGCCCGCGGGGGAAAATAATTCCTACTAGGGGTATTCGACAGGGTGATCCTCTATCGCCGTTTCTTTACATTCTCATATCGGATTGTCTAAGTCGACTCTTGTCCCATAGTGTTACGATTGGTAAGACTATTGCACATCCGGTCGATATCTCATTTTAGTGTTTATCATCTTCAGTTTGCTGACGACACACTTTTATTTTCTACGGCCGATATCTCTGCTCTTGAGAATCTGTTTCGGGTAATTAAACTCTTTGAGCTTGCTTCGAGTCTTATAGTGAATTTGGGCAAGAGCGAATTTATTGGGATACACGTGGAACCATCCTCTCTAGATTGGATTGCTTCACATTTTGGTTGCAAACGGGGCAGCTGGCCCTCCTCTTACTTGGGTCTTCCTTTGGGGGGAAACCATCGATCGATTTCTTTCTGGAATCTTATATTTGAGAGAATGGAGAAGAAACTACACAATTGAAAGTATGTTTTTATTTTTAAAGGTGGTCGTCATACTTTGATCCAAGCTACACTTGCCAGTATGCCTGTTGACTTTTTCTCTTTATTAGAAGTTCCTTCGGCTGTGGTTAAACGTTTCAAGAAAATTCTGAGAGACTTTTTTGGGAAGGTGCTAAAGATTTGGGTGGCATTCATAATGTGAATTGGGAGACTACTCAGCTTCCTAAACTGCTTGGCGGTTTGGGTATTGGTAATTTAAAACAGTAAAATTTTGGTCTTCTTGCAAAATGGATTTGACGTTTTATTCACAAGCACGGAGCTTTCTGGAGGAGACTTATCGACGCCAAATATTATGGTTCGATGAGTGGATTGCGTTGGCCTAGTAATGTTAGCTCTTTTTCTGTAAAACTTTGGATACTATGAGATCGAAGATCGCTCATCGGGTTGGTCTGTTTGTTTTTGGCTAGATTCTTGGCTGCCATGTGGTGCTATCAGTGATGCGTTTCCTAGACTTTTTCGACTAACAACACAAACAGATTTGCTTATTGCTGATGGGTGGACCCTCCATTCGGGTTCTTGGAACTTATATCTGCGTAGGAACCTTAATGATTTAGAGATGATGGAGTGGGCGGCACTATCTGTTTTTTTGGATCGGTTTCGACTGCGGGATGTTCCTGATTCTTGGATTTGGAGCTTGTAGTCATCGGAACAATTCACAGTCCATTCACTTGTTACTTACCTACTTGAAGTTGTTCATCTGGTTGAGGATAGTGATCTTTGTTTATGCATTTGGAAGGATAATTATCCGAAAAAAATAAAGATTTTTATTTGGGAACTAAGTAAGCGGGCGGTTAATATTGTGGATAAGCTTCAACGTAGGATGCCTCCTCATATTTCTCTTTCACCGGGTCATTGTGTTCTTTGCTATGCTAATGGAGAGTGTCAGTCACATTTGTTCTTTCATTGCTCTTATACGATTAGTTTTTGGAATTGTGTTTTGCATGCATTTGATTGGTCTCTTGCCCTCCCTTTTGACATCAAGTCTTTCCTCCGCACCATTCTTGTGATCATCCTTTCAAGGGGACAAAGGAGCTGCTGTGGTTATCTTTTTGTAGGGCCTTCTTATGGGTCCTCTGGAATGAGCGTAATTCGCGTATATTTAACGACATCAATAAGACTAAAGATCATCTTATGGAATTAATGCTCACATCTATGTATTTTTTGTGCAAAGATATTGCTCCAATCTCAAGTTTTTCACTTTCATACTTCGTAGCAAACTGGAAATTATTTTTATAAGCCTATAAGGCCTTGGGTTTTACCCCATTTCATTCAATCAATGAAATTATTTCTTCCACACAAAAAAAGAGTCAGCAATCAAGTAGGAGATAACCTTTCTTGATCTGTTAGTCAATACTTTGCTAAATTTTGTACACACTTGTAATAAATTAGTGGGTCTAAAGTCTCCAACTTTTCTAGCCTTATCTTACATTGGGATGAGACAAACAAAGGTTTCGTTATTGGTGGTGTCCATGATGCATGTCTTAAGGAATTGGGTAAACACTTTCAAAAGATCCTCTTTCACAATCTCCCAACAATCTTGAAAAAAGTCCATGAAGAAACCATTAGGACCCGAGGCTTTGTTTCGATCAAAGCTAAAAACCACCTTGCAGACTTCTTCAAAAGAGAAAGGGACGACAGGAGAAGAGTAATCGGCCTCAGAGATGGGACTCTAATCCACCCCTCAAGAATTCATATGTGATTAATCGGGGCAGAGTAAAAGGAAATTATGTCTTTCTCATAATGAACAATACCCACAAGGCTGTTTCCAAATCGCTTATAGAATTCTTATCTCTCCTACTGGCTACTGCTAGCCATCTAATGAAAGAAGAAGGTATTGGTATCACCCTCACTAGCCCACTTGATCCATTTTGTCTCTAGCTGATGGTCTCTATCATGACCAACTTAGGTAAAGTTACTTATAGTTTTCAACCTGACAACTTTAAAGGCGTCGCATAAGCTGTCATCCTCCTCCAATTGGTCCAAGGCTCTCAAATGCTCCAAAAGTGTCCTTATTCAAGAGCGCAAGAAACTTTTTAGAGTTCTAAACTTGATCATTTCCCAGTTACCGTGCAGATTCTATTGCCACTAGACTAGGAGAGAGGATTTGAAAGAGGGATACTCCAACCAGTGATTTAAAAAGCTCAAGGCGCACTAATGGCCCTTTGGAGCCTAAGGCGCAAGGCGCACCAAAAGGCGAGGACTTTATTACGTGAGGCGCACTATATAAAAAAAAACACTTATATATATATACACACAATTTAATATAGAGAACTAAATAAAATTTAAATACTCCATAATCATACATAAAATTCAAAATTTAAAATTAAAATACAAAAAACTAATAATATAAATCAATAAATAAAAAAGACATTAAAATCATTACAAGTTTAAACCTTCAATATTAATAATAATAATTTCATTTAAAAGAATAAACAAATAGAAATAGTCTTTTCATCTCATCTAAACATCATTTATCATTTAAATTTATCTTCTTGAGCTCCGTACAAGACTTTTAATGTAAAAAATTCAAATCAACGTTAAAAGTCTTTTCATCTTCCTTTATTCCTTTCATATGTTTTTTTTTCTAGATTTTTCATTTCCATGCCTTCAAGATAATAATAATAAATTTATTTAAAAGAACAAACAAATAGAAATAGTCTTTTCATCTCACCTAAAAAGCATTTATCATTTAAGTTTATCTTCTTGAGCTCTGCAAGACTTTTAATGTAAAAAATTTAAATCAACGTTAAAAGTCTTTTCATCTTCCTTTACTCCTTTTATATGTTTTTTTTCCAGATTTTTCTTTTTCATGCCTTTCTTTTCTTCTTCCATTTGTTTTCCTCTCATCTAAACATCATTTCTTTCATCTTGATAGTTTAGTTCAAGCATCATTGAGGTATTTTTTAGTTATAGGTTTTTGTTTTGGTTATGAAACACAAAAACTACAAAAGAAAAAAAAAGTCGCACAAGGCGCGCGCCTTTCTGCGCCCGGGGCTTCACGCAAGGCGCGGTTAGGCGCGCGCCTAATTATGCTCGCCTCACCTGACCATGGCGAGGCGCTAAGGGGTCGCCTAGCGCCTGGGCGCGACTTTTAAAACACCGACTCCAACTACATATTCTCAAATTTGAACGAACAAGGACCCCATTGATCCACTCCCAAATCCAGAAGCACAGGCTAAAGAGTGTTTGGGAAGGCTGAATTGATTCAACCCCCTTCGGAAAGTAAGAATCTATCAATACGACTACTGAAAACTCTTGTTGGACTGCTACCTTCTAATTATTTTTCACCTTCTGTCTGCCCTCTATGTTTTTTGGATGCGACTACTCTTTCCATATCTCTTTTGATGTCATTGTCCTCGATTTTTTTGATTCACAAGTTCTTCTCCTTCTTTACTATTCGTTGGGTTTTCTTTAACACTTTCAAAGATAATACTCTTCATATGATTATTGGTCCACTTTTTGGCTCCAAAAGCCAAAAATTTTGTGGATAATGTGGTTAAAGCTCTTATGTTTTTTTTAACAAATGCTCATAAAATGTGAACTCCTTGAGAGTGAATAAAAAAGAACAAATGATAAAAGAAACCAAGAAAGAATTTCAAGTGGACAATAAACACGTTTCAAGTGGATAATATGGAAATTCGAGCTTCGCTCCACTATACCCGGAGTAACCATAACCGTCCCTAGGCCAGCCACCAAGAAATATCAAGGAACGGAGACACGGGAGGCATTTACAAATTAATGTCATAAGAGAGTCTCGAACTTAAGACCTTGAGAGAAACACACCTTCAAAACCCCATTACGCCCTTTTTCCTCTATGCATCTACGAACAATAAATTTGTATGGCAACTCAAACGAAATGCAACATACCTTCTTCCTGAGAGAATCTTTTTCATCAAAAGTACTTTTGACTAAAAGACTGGATGCAGAATTGTCTGTGGATTTCGCAGAGTTGGTAAGGTGATTTGAGTGAGAATCCAATTCCCTACTCCCCACTGATGATTCACCACCAAGATTATCTCCAGATGAATTCCAGTCAGTATTTCCTGGAAGCACATTCAGATAATTGATTACATATGTCAATTTGCATAGACATATATAGCAAATAGAGAAATGAGATCAGAAGTAAAACAGGTGAAGCTGAGAAAAAAAGAAAGAAAAGAAGGAGAGAAACGAACCAGAAGAATAGAGAGGCGGGTCGGCGTGATCGTCGTGATCGTCGTCATCGGCATCGGAATCCATGGAAAAAGAGCAATCGCTGGAAAAACTAGAAGAAGAAGGGTGGGTTCGAAAGTCGGCCATGGAATTTGGATTTGGTTTGTTGAGGATGAGAATTGGGATTCTAACAAAGATGGGGGCTGATCGAGTATGTGGGTTAGGTGGGTTAGGTGGGTGATTGTGTATAGTCAAATGGGAAGATCCAAACGAAGAAGACGACAGTTACCGCACCGTCGCTTGCGTTGCCGCGCCAAATGTTTTATGTTTCCATGCTTTTCTGCCTCTTCACTTTTCTTTTAGTCCTAAATTAATAGACAAAAAGACATGCCTTCCACGACACTAAATTTATGTGACATCCTTTTTTTTTTTTTTTCAATACAAATTGGGGGAGGGGTTACAGATATCCATTCGAAGAATCCAATCTAGATTACGGAACCGTTGCCCTCAAGGCTGAACTTGTGAAAACTAAATGTCGCTTTGATATTAACCTTTATTTCTCTCTATCTTTACTCTATTACACTTTTGCTCTATTTGCTCTCTTTTCTATTTTTGCTATCTCTTCCGCAATTGAATAGATCATCTATTTATAGATTATTACAACTTGCTCTACAAGTTTTTCATGCCATAACTTTGTAACCATTTTGGCATTCAATTACAAATAAACCTCCTACAATAAAGACCCACTAACTCCTTAGTCAAAAGCAAAATCATTTTGTCATAACTCCTAATTTAAGACTCATTAATAACTCCTTATTCAAAACAAAACCTCCAACAATTAAAACACATTAAAACCATAACATTAAGTTTATTCTAACAAAACTCCTCCATAAACTTAAATGTTTCTGTCATCCGACATGTCAATCATCTTCTTGAATTTATCAAACAAAACCTTTTGTAATAGTTTTGTAAAAATATCTGCAACTTAATCTTGACTTGCAACAGGCTTCAATTCCACGCTTCCTTCCTTCACATGATCTCGGATAAAATGAAAGCAAACATCAATGTGTTTGCTCCTTTCATGATTCACCGGATTCTTTGCTAACTCAATTGCTAATTTGTTATCAACTTGTATCACTGTTGCGCAAAGTTGCTTTAGCTCCATCTTGCTCAACAAATTTCTTAGCCATATCGCATGACAAACGCACCAAGAAGCTGCAACATATTCAGCTTTGCATGTCGAAAGCGTCACGATCGGTTGTTTCTTTGACAACCAAGTGAATGATGTATTGCCCATAAAGAATGCATATCCCGCAGTACTTTTTCGATCGTCTATGTCTCCGCACCAATCGCTGTCGGAGTAACCCACCAACTTGTAATCTTCCGCTTTCGAATAAAACATCCCAAGTGACACAATTCCTTGGATGTATCGCAAAATTCGCTTCAACGCCTTCCAATGCGAATAATTCGGCTCCTCCATGAACCGACTCACAATGCCAACACTCAATGCGATGTCTGGCCTTGTGCATGTGAGATAGTGAAGGCTTCCCACTAAACTCCGGTATCTGGTCGCATCCACTCGTTCTCCTTCATAAAATTTAGAGAGTTTCATTCCAGGTTCCATTGGTACTGAAACTGGATTGCAATTTGCCATCTTGAACTTCTTCAAGATCTCTTTCGCATATTGTTCCTACGATACTAAAATATCCGTCTTTCCTTGTTTAACCTCCAAACCGAGGAAAAACTTCAGCAGACCCAAATCTGTTATCTCAAATTCTTGCATCATCGTGCCTTTGAACTCTTCTATCATCGCATCACTGTTACCCATAAAAATAAGATCATCAACATAAAGAGCAACAAATATCGCATTACCTCCAACATGCTTTGTGTAAAGCGCATGCTCATAAGGACACTGCTTGTATCCATTCTCCTTGAAATAAGTATCAATGCGAGTATTCCACGCTCGCGGTGCTTGCTTCAATCTGTAAATTGCTTTCTTTAATTTCAGCACTTTCTTCTCTTCTCCAACCTTCACATATTCGAGTGGTTGCTCAATACACTTCTTCTTCAAGCACACCGTTCAAGAATGTCGTCTTGACATCCATCTGATAAATCGGTCATTTGAATTGAGCTGCTTGTGAAATGAGCAATCGGATTGTCTCCATTCTCGCAACTGGAGGAAATACTTCATCATAATCAATTACTGCTTTTTGCTTGTATCCCTTCACAACAAGTCGCGCTTTGTAGCGCTCTATCTTTCCTTGTGCATTCATCTTTTTCTTGAACACCCATTTCACACCAATGGGCTGACTTTCTTTCGACAATTTTGTCAGCTTTCATGGATTATTGCGCTCTATCGCATTACTCTCTTCTTCCATTGCAATTCGCCACTTCTCGTCTCCAACTGCTTCCTCAAAACTTATATCTTCCGCATCTACCAAAAGACAAACAAGATGTACCTCATTTGCCGCATCATAAAAATCTCGCAAACTCCACATTCTAGGTTGTTGCGGTTCATCTTCATCATCAGATATTTCAATATCTCTTGGCATACTTGTTGATGCTATGACTGGTAATTCTTCAACTTCGATGCTAGTTTCCACAGAATTATTCCAGTCCCATTCGCTTTCTTCATTGATTCGCACATCGCGACTCATCATCGTCTTCTTGCTTATTGGGTCAAGTAGCTTGTACCCTTTTGTTTTCTCATCATAGCCAATGAAAACATACTTCTTGCTCTTATCTTCAAGCTTCGTTCTTCGCTGATCAGGTACGTGTGCATAAGCCACACTACCAAACACTCTCAAATGCGAAACAGTTGGCTTTTGTCCGCTCCATGCTTCTTGCAGTGTTAGATCTTCTAACTTCGCATGTGGACATTGGTTTTGCACATAAATCGCGCACTGCACTACTTTCGCTCAAAATTCCTTTGGCATACTTTTGCTCTTCAGCATTGCACGAACCATGTCAAGAATCGTTCTATTCTTCCTCTCAGCCACACCATTTTATTGAGGAGTATATGGTGCGGTTAGAAATCGCCTTATGCCTTGCTCCTCGCAGTACTTCATGAAAACTGTTGAAGTATATTCACCACCTCTGTCAGATCGCACAACTTTGATCTGTCTACCCGTTTCCTTCTCCACCTTCATTCTGAATTTTTTGAACACCTCAAATGCTTCTGATTTTTCTTTCAAGAAATAAACCCAAGTTTTTCGTGACAAATCATCAATAAAAGAAATGAAGTACCTTTTACTGGTGAAAGATCCTGGGGTTATTGGTCTGCATATATCCGTATGAATCATCTCGAGCGGTTGCTTAGCCTGATATTCTGTCTTCTTCTGAAATAAGGTTCTCGCATGCTTGCTGAGCACGCATTCTTCACAAAACTTTCATTCATAACCCATATCAGGTAGCCCATGAACCATATGCTTATTCGCTAACGCATTTAGTCCACCATGATGTAGGTGACCAAATCGAAGATGCCAAAGTGATGCTTTATCTTCTACATCGACTCGCAAACATTTTTCTCGTATGCTTCTCAAATTTAGTCTATACATGTGATTTCTCCCCATCTCGACTTGAGCGACTAAACGCTTTTGCTTGTCCTTCAAGTGTAACAGTCGGTCTTTCAAAAATATTGAATAACCCTTCTCTGCCGATCAGTTGCCCAAACTCAAAATATTTGTTTTGAGATCTGGTACATAATAGGACATCCTGGATTGACCCTGTCAAGCCATCCTTTTGCAAATAATAAATCGTACCTTTGTCTTTGACCTCCACTTTTGACGCATCACGAAAAGAAATATGACTGTCTTCAAATTTCCGCATCTCTTTGAATAGATGCTCTTGACCGCTCATGTGATTGCTTGCCCTTGAATCGAGATACCATAAAGTATCATTGTTGGCGTTGTCATCATTTTTTCCCATCAAACGAAGACCTTCATTCGCATCGTCTTCTAATGCTAAATTGGTTGTTTCTTCAATCTTTTTATCCGCTCAGCAATCTCTTGCAAAATGTCCCACTTTTCTGCAATTACACTAGTAGAATTTGGGTCATTTATGACCGACTGGAAATTTTTTAAAAAAAACACGGAGGCATTTATGACAGGCATCACGAACGATGATCAGCAAATTTCCGACGGTCATCAATGTACGTTGATGACCGGCTCATCTATGACCGGCAGCCGGTCATCA
Organism: Sicyos baderoa; assembly: GCA_037832685.1. Classification (NCBI taxonomy): domain Eukaryota; kingdom Viridiplantae; phylum Streptophyta; class Magnoliopsida; order Cucurbitales; family Cucurbitaceae; genus Sicyos; species Sicyos baderoa. The sequence continues at coordinate 203 of JBBMEF010059255.1, read as the reverse complement.
ATAAGAATTTATCATCTATGACTGGCAGCCGGTCATAAAATACAATTCTCATTTATGACCGATTGCCGGTCATAGATGAGAAACAGTCATAAATTGTCATCTATGACCGGCAGCCGGTCATAAAAAACCTCTCATCTATGACCGGCTGCCGGTCATAGATGAGAAATGTCTATTATGACCGGCGCCGGTCATAGATGTCCAAT
>JBBMEF010059234.1:0-11806 GCA_037832685.1 Sicyos baderoa | reverse complement strand
TTTGATAGAATCTATCAAAAAAAAGTTGCTATATTTGTAATATTTTTAAAAAGTTGCTATAATTCTAATGTAGAGTAGGAAAATTGCTATATAGTGTTTTAACTAGTTAATTTATTGGCTAATTTTAAATACTAAAAAAAGGTGAAATTAATGAAAGATATGCTTGAATTTCTTTTGGAAAAACATCCAACATCAAATAGAAAAAGTATACAAGGTACCTATAATTTAAATTACCATTTATGCTATATGTTTATTTTTAGTAGAAAAAGAGTAGGAAACAACCACTATTTTAGAATTTTTTATTTGTATTTAGGGGTAAAAAAAGTACTCTTAACCACTCTCTATCAAACTCCTATTAACACTAAATTTATCATATTTTAAATTCATCTTTGAACAAACGGTTAATTATCCAACCACTATTAACACTAATTCTCAAAAGAATAGTTTAATTACTTCGAACACCGTCAACATCAATTCTCAAATGAGTAATTAATTACTCAAATTACGACTCTTCTCTACCAAATCGAAACACAACCTTAGGGAGAAAGATGTTCAATTATTTAAAGTTACAGATTTGTTGCTATCAATTAGCAGCAGCATGCAATATGAATGATAATATATCTAATTCCGCCAAGTCTTCTGATATGTCGTTGAACAAACGAGCATTTCTCTCCATCCACAAGAACAATAAAACCGCTCCAAAAATATTGGTCGGTATTTTTAACCTACAATATTTTAATCAAATATTGTTGTAAAATTGTTTCTTCTGTAAAATAAACAAATATTTATATTTTCTTGGTAGTTTGGAGGGGTTACCAAACGGGCCCTTAATAATACAAAAGACATTATGCATCCATCTTCCATATTCAAATATTTGAAACCTGTATTTACATTTATTGTAGATATACATAAAAAGATTTTCGCATGAAATAAAAGCACATAAATTACCGTTATTAAACTTTATGATGATAAAAAATTGTATACTTAGGTCAGGTAATTTGCTCAAACGACTTGGAAGTATCATGCCCCACGATTACTTAATCGGGATTCAAGGGCGAAGCGTTCACGTGGGGGTTGAGGACAATGTCCTCAAAACTTAAATGAAATATGTAATTGAGTTCATATTTTTCGTATTTTGACTTTTATGTATTGAGTCGTATGTCATAATGATTTTATGAGAGTAGACTATATAAACTCTCTTAAAATCTTAATCCCAATTAATCGACATTCTTGTATTCTTATCTCTCTAATAATATTGTCCACTCCTTTACTCAATAGCTAACATAGTGTTAGTGAACTATGTAAATCATGTTTTGTCTCACATTTCTTTACTATTTTTCTTAAATTCCAGATATATCCCTCACCTGTTACAGTCAAAACCTCAAAACCCTCAATCCTTAAAGTACAAAAAAAAAAAAAAAAAAAAAAAAAAGTCTTACAATGAAAAAAAGAAGTACAAGAATTAGTAGGACACATTATTAGAATTGAAAGTATAAGAATAATAAAGAATGGAAAATTAACAAATGTGTTTGTGCATGTAATTAATGAATGAATAATTAAAGGCCAACAAAGATAAACCCAAAATCATATCAGTAAGTTGTTAGTATTATTGGTTAATGTTATTGTCTAGAAGGCAGCAAGTTGCAAGGAGACCCAATTAATTAATATAATACAGAATATGATGTATGTTTTCTAATCAAGAAATTTGGAATCTTTCTACCATGTCCTTCCCTGTCTACCCACTGCCAAGCTAATTCTTGTCTTTTGAGCCCCTCATTTCTCACCATTTTGCATCAATCAACTCATTCTACCAAAATAAGAGACCCCTAATTTATTACACCCTCCCAAATCTGCCCCAATCCCCCACAAATGTTTTCTTTTTAATTAATTAATCAACCAAATTAGTAATTACCTTGGTACTCTCTAGCACTTTCTTATGTTGTTTTCCATTCCTTAATACAAATACAATCCCTTGTTAAATCATTGTCTTAATTAATTAATTATACCCATAGAGAGAGATATCTAAATGGGGTTTTTAATTTTTATATATGGTCCTTTGTGTCTTGTGTTTGTACTGATTGTGATGCAAATGTTTTCAATTTCATAAATTTTTTGTTTCCTTTCTTTTATGTCATTGGGAAACATTGAGGCACATAAAAATATCAACCAAGTCACAGGGTTCATGAGCTGACTCTCTCTTTCTGTTTTTTTTTTGGCAAATGGCAGATTTTTTTTTTCTTTCTTTAAGATATTGAATTTTTTTTTTTATTATTATTATTTTTTATAAAAAAAAATTATAGCCTCCAAATTGGGGAGCCAAAGTGCCTGTCACTACCACCACCCTTCTGATCTTACCAACCTCAACCTATGCTATAAACAATTAAACCCTACACCTTTCTTTTACTATATATTTTAAAACAAATTATGAGGTGATATTTTTATACATATTCTCCAACTTATTTTACCTAATTTAAGTATATAAGCTTCTCCTAATATCTAGATTCAAATATGAGGGTTTTTCATGAATAATAAAAAAAGAAAAAAAAATCGATGAAGGTTAAAATTTTAGAACAAAAAATCATAAATAACAAGAATTTATTTAAATATAACAAAAATTGAAAATGTACATTACCCATAGAGAGAGATATCTAAATGGAGCAATAATTTTATTATTTGGTTGTAAACCACTTTAACACCAACATCACAGCTTCGAGAATTAGTTTTGTTCACCAATATGTACTAAAAAAACATAATCAAGTTGTTACCGTGTGATACATGATATTATCGGAATACTATTCATTTAACCTCTAAATTCACTTTTAAGCGGCATACCTATGCTGCATATTTTTTCTCTAGCGGCAGAGAAAATGTATTGATTTTTTTTTAATTTAATTATTATTATTATTTTAATATCATTTATGAAGTCACGTCTCTCGTTATCTAAATAATTTTATTTTTCTCTCTTATTGTGACAAATGATGCCAAGATTCTACAAAGGAAGTGAAAACTAGAAACATCTCTTTCATTTTTCTATTGCATGTTATGTCATTTTTTGTGGAATTTTTTTCAATAATATATCATTTTTCGAGTTAGAGAGCTGACCATGAAGATAGCACCTTCTAGGAGGATTATAAATTAAATCATATTATATACACATTAGGATAAACCATTTTTCTAATCGAAACTCATTGCATAAGTTTTTTATTCCCCTAAATATATAGGAAAGAGAAGAAAATAACTATAATTAGAGAAAAAAGAATAAGTAAATATTGGATAATTCAACCAATAGATTCATTTGAATGAGTGTTTATTACTTCATTTTAGGGCCGGCAATTTCCTTTTTGACTTTAAACAAATAAATATTTAAAGTTTTTTTTTTTAGAGAATAAATAATTAGTTGAGTACTAATTTTAGAATATAACAATATTAAATTATTATGCTAAAGTGAAAAAATGAAAATTAAATATGGCTTGTAAATGAAAATCCACCAATCTTTTACCATACACGTGGTGAAGATTACCATTAAAATTATGACCATCAAAATATTCATCCAATTTTTTTCGAAAAAGATACTTAGATTATGGTATGCCAGGGGCATATGAAAAGGTCTAAAAAGTTACAAAAACGCTCTCCAATTTAGAGCAATAGAAGCAATGTCGTAATCATGAAACAATTTAGATTTGAAGCACCAAGAAGCAAATAAAATAATGACATCTTCCCAAGTAGAGGACGGACTTTTAGCGATATAATTATCATAAAAAATATTCATCCAATGGGCCATTGAGGTTTGGAGACCACCGAATTTGAAGATCCCCCTCTGATAATAATAATAAAAGAATAATAAATATATATTTTTGAAATCCTCTATTTATAATATTTGATAAAATAATTGTTTATGTAGGAGAGGAGCCTTTGAATTTTTTATGGTAACACGTTCGTTTAAAATTTAAATAGAATTTTATTATAAAACTTTTATCACAGATTTTTTTGTTTTGTTTTGATGTAACGTCATTTAATAATTATTTTTATTTTAAATTTTTATCTTTTATAAAAAAATATTTGAAATAAATATATGTTCGTATGGTATAATTTCTCTTAGCTATTAAAGTACGTTTTTTTATGGATTTCAGAGAACTAATTATTTTGATTGATAGTGAATACTTTATGCCAATTGAAAAAATCTTAGACTATTATAAAGTGTTAGGAAGATTTCAAAAGATATCAATACATTAAAATTTATAGATTCGTTTTTCAATTTTAATAATATTTTAGGCGAATGATTTAACCCCTTTTTTTTTTTTTTTTTTTTTTTTTTTTTTATCTTTTAAATTATGCATTATGTCCATAAGTTATGCTTTAATTAGTCAAATTTAATTATTTCTAAATCTATATTTTCTCTCTAAGAATAATTGATGGTAGTTTGATAGTTTCATTGTTTGAAGAAATCCAGTTTAATAATATAATCACACGTTTAATATTTGAAATCGGTATTTAGCAAGTTTTTTTAGTCAACCTTTTTAAGAAATAAATATTGAGTAAACTTTTAAAAAGTACAAACTAACTAAATTAAAAATATACTATTCTAGTTTTCTTAAAAAAATATATATATATTTATATACTATTCTAAAAAAAAAATTAAATTATACAGATGATTTAGATTAACAATTTGCGAGTTACATTATTTTGTTAATTAAAACGATCAATGTAAGAACTCTCATAATAAGAAAACGAATGATTCATTAACACCAAATTGTCATTATTTTGATAAAAGGTAAAAAAAATAAATAATAATAAGAATTAATTTGGTATTTTTGCATGAATAGACTAAATTGAAAAAATATTTACAATATTGAGCAAAAAGATATATATTTAATAATCATAGTCAAATATATAGTATAATTAATACTTTTTATATGGTATAATTAATATTAATATTTTAATTATACTATATAACGAATATTACTTATATCGTATATTTGACTATAGATGTCAAATATTTTCAAATTTGCCTTAATCTTAATTATTTTGTGAAATTAAACTATCCAGCACAATTTATATATGAAAACAAAAGTGTATAGATAAGAGGAAGATGACGAGGAATATGGATATTAGTATTTTATTATTCCTCTTTTAACATCTTTTTTATGCAATATTTTCTCTACGGATAACTTTATCTAAACATGATTTTTATATAACTATTCATTCAAATCTTCAAGGAGAAATTGCTGGTTGAAAGGTTTTGGATTTGAAAATATATTTATCTCAAAGTTATAAGTTCAAAACTCAACTATGACATTAATTTGTAGATACCTCACATGTCTTCATTTCTTCAGAATGATTGTGATTACTCAAATATAATAGTACAAAACTCCAATTTTCTCGTTTCCAAATATAACTACTCATTCAAAATATTCTTATTCAAGCATGAATTTTATGTAATCATTCATTTAAACGATACATTTTAATCACTCATTCAAACATCACATCTAAACAGCCACTCGATTCTTACCCGGTCCAAACATGCCCAAGGGAAGTTTAGGGGGAAAATATATTTTCTTACCCGTCCACATTACATGTCCAAGAGAATCAAGCTTGTGAATGACGCAACATTTCAAGCCTAGCTTCCCGTTAAGTATCAAATAAAAAAAAAGAAAAAGAAAAAGAAAAAAAAGCTTCCTGTTAGTATTTATTCAAAATAAATAAATAAATATAAAAATAATCCTTTTTTTTGACATGACTCACCAGTCATTTAAACTTTTTGGTCATAAAAAAAGCCTTTTAAACTTTTCAAACACAGATTATATTCAAAACCTCATGATAATATAATGAATTCAAAGCTCCATTAAATAAGAAACTAACAAAATCAGGTAAAAGGGTTCGTTAAAAAAACAAAAACAAAGGCTGGTAAAAGAAACCATTTTCCAAAAAAAAAAAAGGCTGGTAAAGATTTCATGTTTTTTTTTTAACCCAGTAGATAAAGAAAAAATTAATGAAATAATAAAAAATAAAACTTTTACCCCAAACTTGTCAAATTATATTATTTTTCATATATTAAATTATAGTAGATAGTATGTGGTTTTATCCCAAAAGTAATTGACTATAAGAGTATCATGTATTTCTAATAAGTTATCTTTAACTACCATTTTTTTTTTCTCATTAAAAAAAACAATATCAAACTTCAACTTATGTTTAGATTTTAAATAAAATTTGATAATTTGGCTAAATTATGCAATATTTAATTAATGTGTGTATGGTCAAAAACTTATTTAGTACGCTAAAAGAATACTACTTAGTGAGATCATATATCAAATAATAATCAATTATGAAAAAAGTCTCAAATGGTATTGACTATATTTTTTCGGGTTAAATAAGTAGGTGGGTTAGAAATGAATTGGGGTAAAATTGCTAAAATTTATCTAAGTTTAGAGTCCAATTCTATGAAGCAACAAATTTAGAGGTTTTTTTTTCTTTTAATATTCGTGTATGTCCGAACCAATTTATGTACTTTGACTAATGTCTGTCTGACCCTATAATATTTGGATGTCAATGAAATTTGTAAAAAACTAATTCATAAGCAGATGGTTATCATGGATTGAATTTATCACTTTATGCACCATAAACATTTCTTTGACCACTTGAGTCACTCCATAATAGTTAACAAATTTAGCGATGACTTTAGAAAAAAAAAAAGAAAAAAAAAAGCTCACAATATATATATATATATTTAATATACTCGTATCGATCTCAAAAGTAGTTACCAACCCTTGAAAAGAAAACCAATTAGGTGTGTGTATAGACATATAGTAGGGTGCTTTTCCGGCCGACGGACACAAACTTTTGGAAACAGACCTGTTTTGTCCAACCTTTTCAGCGTTTCCAAAGTGTGTTTTTTAGTTGAAATGGACGGCCAATACGTGGAATTATAATATAGGAAAATAACACGAACAACCCGTATTTCACCCGATCCAAATCGTATGAAATTGATTAACACTAAACAAAATAACTAAATGCGCTACATTATTGGTTGTTAAAAGTTAATGAAAAACTAAAAATTCATGCATTTCTCAAATTTATCACCGTATTAGAATCATACCTTTATCGTGAATAGAATTAGTTGACAAAATAGGATTTTCGAATGTTACTAAGAAGTATGTACTAACATGATATGTACCTTAACTTTAAGTCTTAATATCATACATTTTTGGAAAATTGTAATGGATAACTTATTTTAACAAATTAATTATAAATGTAGTTAAGTTTGAAAATATTTATATCCACTGCAAAAGTTCTTGTAGCTGTTCCTGCTAAACCAGCAGCTGCTTCTGCGAATCAGTTACCCCCTAGCTCCAAATCATAAATACACTTCAATACATATTATTAATATTCATTAATACAATATTATTTATTATTAATATACTATTTTGTATTATTAATACATTATTATGGATTATTAATATAGTATTATATATAATTAATACAATATTGTGTATTATTACAATATTATGTATTATTACTATCGTATTATTATAATTAATACATATGACTTTGATTGGTAATTTTTTTTAAAGTGGTCATATTTGTAATTATTTTCTAAATTTTACTAATCTTTTAAATTTCCTTCATTTTTCTTTACGCTTTTTTTTCCTCGATGTTTTTGGCTTATGAATCGAGCTTTGAAGAAGAAATATGAGATAATAAACACAACCTCGAAAACTCAACCCAAAAATATATATAGAGCGTGTTGAATTGCTCTAATACATAAAGTTAAATGAGTTGATGGCGATTAACTCACCTAAATTTTTTTATTAATTTAAAAAATCTCTCTAACTCAACTCAATTCGGACCATGCACACTCATAACTTCTATAACTTTTATGTCAAAGATATAAGTCAATTACCACTAAATTCGACCTGCTTTCGCTAATTAGAGAGGTTAATTAAGGTAAAAGGAGTGAGAAGAAAATGGCAGACACAGAGTGGCTGGGGATTGTGCAATCACGAGACATATGGGTCCCAACCCATAGTCCAGCGTTTGATTTTTTAGGACCAAGTGGGTCTATTTAGCCATCTTCTCCAAAGGACCCTGTCGGTTTTGCCCTTTAATTAATGTTTCTTTCTTTCATTTTCCCTAAACAATTTTAGGCCCAATTAAACAATCATAATCCCATCGTTTTGGCCTTGTTAACTAATTAACCCTCCTCCTTTGATCTTCCATATCAAATAATGTCGGAGACTCTTTCCAAAAATAATGCTTCAAATCATGATCACTCTCTAATTAATATTAAAAATAAAACAAATTATTATATTGTTACATAGAATATATATTTTGTCTCTTTTTTTAATTAGATTAATATACAAACCAAATCCTATACCCCACTTTTGGACTAAGGTTTTTGTGCTATAAATACCATGTGTTTGCTAGAAACCTCTCCAACTCAAACATTCCAACCAAAACTTCCACTTTCATTTCCATCTCTTCTTCTTCTTCTTCTTCCTCAAAATTTCATCTTCTAATTCTAGCTTAAACATAAGCTTATAATTATTCAATTTGTTCATAAAAAAAATGAAGATGCTATCTACAAAAGCCACGTGCAATTCCCACGGTCAAGATTCATCCTATTTCTTGGGATGGGAAGCTTATGAAAAAAATCCATTTGATGAGACTTCTAATCCCAAGGGCATAATTCAAATGGGTCTTGCTGAAAATCAGGTATATATATATAATAATAACTATATTATTATTATTATTATTAATTCATGATATTCTTGAAATTCTCTTTTGTTTTTTGGAGCTAAATTTATTAACCTTTTTTTTTTCTCTCTTAATTTTTCAGCTATCATTTGATCTTCTAGAATCATGGTTGACTAAGAATCCAGATGCAGCCAGCTTCAAACGTGATGGAAAATCCATTTTTAGAGAACTTGCTCTTTTCCAAGATTACCATGGCTTACCCGCATTCAAAAAGGTGAATATTGAGACATATTTAAATTAATACTTTGAATTAATAAAAGGGTTTATTTGCTAATGATTATATTTTTAATTTCAGGCTTTGGTTGAATTTATGGCGGAAATTAGAGGAAATAAAGTAACATTTGAGCCTAATAACATAGTTCTGACCGCTGGAGCAACATCGGCCAATGAGACACTTATGTTTTGTCTTGCCGAAGCTGGCGATGCTTTTCTCCTCCCAACTCCATACTATCCAGGGTACGTATACGTATACGTATATTATACATCTTTCATTACATTCATTTAATTGAAAATTAATATTCATTGTAATAACAAAAATCTGATCTTTACTTGCACTTGTTGTGTAAACAGATTTGATAGAGATCTCAAATGGAGAACCGGTGTTGAGATTGTGCCGATTCATTGCGATAGCTCGAACGGCTTCCAAGTCACCCAACCCGCTCTCGAACAAGCCTACAAAGAAGCCGAAACTCGCAACCTACGAGTCAAAGGCGTCTTGGTCACGAACCCATCCAACCCATTGGGCACCACAATGAGCTGCGACGAGCTCAACCTCGTTTTCGACTTCGTATCCTCCAAAGGCATTCACTTGATCAGCGACGAGATCTATTCCGGGACTGTTTTTGGACCCCAAGGATTCGTTAGTGCGATGGAGGTGCTTAAGGAGAGGAGTAGCGAAGACGTGGAGGTTTGGAAGAGAGTCCATATTGTTTATAGCTTGTCAAAAGATTTAGGTCTTCCCGGATTTAGGGTTGGTGCAATTTACTCGAACGACGAGATGGTCGTGGCCGCCGCTACGAAAATGTCGAGCTTCGGGTTGGTATCGTCCCAAACGCAATACCTTCTCTCCGCGATGTTGTCCGACAAGAAGTTCACAAGAAACTACATATCCGAGAATCAAAAGAGACTAAAACTAAGACAAAAAATGCTCGTATCCGGTTTAGAAAAGGCCGGTATTAACTGCCTAGAAAGCAATGCGGGCTTGTTTTGTTGGGTGGATATGAGGCATTTGTTGGAATCCGACACATTCGAATCCGAGCTAGAGCTATGGAAGAAGATTGTGTACGAGGTTGGGTTGAACATTTCACCCGGATCATCGTGCCATTGCGATGAACCGGGGTGGTTTCGTGTTTGCTTTGCGAACATGTCCGAATCGACATTGAAACTCGCCATCCGAAGATTGAAGTCGTTCGTAGTAGAATGGAAGGCTACAATTACAAATGGTCGTTCCCAATTAAGTATTAACGATACTCAAGACAACAAATTTTGCAAGAACATCAAGAAGAATATTTTCACCAAATGGGTTTTCCGGTTATCGGTTCAAGAATCCAACCGCAAGTTGCAAGCTGAACGATAGCCTGGTTTCGTATGAACATAATTCATCATCCATATTTGGGGAATTTTTTTTTCTTTTTTTTAATCTCTTGTTGAAATATTTCAAAGTAAACTTTTTACTATGGTAAGAAAGTGCACTCGGTCCCTTGTGGGATTAGTAGTGGTCAATTAAGTAATATTTTTTTTTATTATTGTAAGAAAGTGCACTCGGTCCCTTGTGGGATTAGTAGTGGTCAATTAAGTAATATTTTTTTTACTATTGTAAGAAAGTGCACTCGGTCCCTTGTGGGATTAGTAGTGGTCAATTAATTATTAATTAATTGTTACTCTCTTTCATTAATTCTTCTTTTTTTTTTTTTTGAGAAATTATTAATTCTTCTCTTTCTCTCTCTTTCTCACTAATTAGAGTATTATTATATCAAATTCAGCTTCAATTATATCAAAAGAGAAGAAGAAAGTATAGAAATTGAATGAATTTCCAACGTGGAGGATTTTATGGGATGTTATCATGTGTTGAAACGATAATTGGTTGGCCATGTGACAAGATTTTTTATGTATAGAGAAAAAGAATAATAATATTAAAAATATATATGTGACTTGCTTAAAGGTGGTAGTGGTGGCGGGGGAAACGGCGCCGTCGGCGAAAACAGCGGCGGAAGACGGTGGTTTTTTCTTTTACTATTTAGTTCTGCCGACATGAACCGGTTTATTTCGTAGAGTCATTGGTTTTTAAAACCAAACAGACTTTTTTTTTTTTTGTCATTAAAACATAACAATAACAGCCCAAAAGGATAATAGCTGTCTAGCTGAGGGTGGTATTAGTATAATTCATGTATAGGAAGGTGTCATGAGTTTAAATTCCCCGTTCTTAATTATTATTGAACTACAAAATATATATAACTACAAAATATATATAACAGTAGTAATGATTCATAAGAATAATAACTCAACCGTGTACTCAAAAAAATAAATAATAATAACTCAACGTTATTAATGCGACCTATGTAACATAATGTCATAAGTTGAAATTCACATCTTTATTAATTTGTTGTTTTGAACTAAAAAAAAACATAACAATAACTATGATTTTAAGCAAATATTGTGTTGTGTTGTTATGTAGAGGAAAACAAGGCCATCCAAGTGGGGTTGTTGGAAAGATGGGCAAAAGACAGTCAAAGGATTATGTTGGTTTCAATGCTAGGGCCTTCAAGAATCAAATTTTGTCCCCAATGTACAATTCTTGTTTCCCAATAATAACCTAAACAAATCCCACTCTTTTTATTTGTTTTTTTTTCTTCTAAGTATTTTTAATAAACCCAAACAAAATTAAGTATTGTTACTTTCACATGAGGGCTGGTTCACTTTGTTTTATAAAAATTAATTCATATAAATTAGATTCTTTGTAAAAAAAAAAAAGGAATCTCCATGTATATTACAATAAGATAAAAAAATTGAGTAAATAGCAACTTTTTGAAAATATTTGCAAATCTATCAAAATCAG
>JBBMEF010059223.1:0-11810 GCA_037832685.1 Sicyos baderoa | reverse complement strand
CTAAATATTCATTTTTTTAATTAAATAAAAACTTCAATCATTCTCTTTCAATCCCATCAAACATCACTTTATTATTATTCCTTTTTTCTTTTCCTCTTACCAAACATAAACTTACTCTCACTTATCTTCTCTTCCCAACCCAACCCAACTCAACCCAACCCAACTCAACCCAACCCAACTCTTCAAAGCCAAACATGCCCTTAGGTTGTTTAATCCTTTCCCTCTCTTTTCAAGAAAAAAAAAAATCCTTTCACTCTAAAAAAAATTAAAAAATTAATCATTTTTTTCTTTCTTTCTTAAACGTTCCTAATCCTTTTCATAGTTACTAAATTCCAGTCTTTCAACTTTAATAAAACTTATTTAAAATTTTCGATATGTGTCAACTAATTCAAACACTTGTTCATAAAGTTTTTATTTATTTATTATTATTATTATTATTATTATTATTATTATTATTAAGCATTTGTTGATCATGCAAGTATACAGACAAAAATACTTCAAAAAAGAGGAAATGGTCATGAATGTGCTTTCTCACCAAATAATTACCAAATTTTAAATTATTTATATATATAGTAATTAATATAAAATTATAAATACTAATTAATTATCTTTCAAAAAAAATACTAATTAATTATGTATTATTAATACACTGTTTTTAATAATAATAATATAATACAATAATGACTATACATACAAATATTTTAAAATTTATCTACAATTATAAATTATTTTGTGAGAATAGTTAATTTTCTAGTATTAAATTGTTAAAAAATAAATAATAAATCCGCTAGTGGTTTTCAATATAAGAGATACCATTACAAATATACAATATAATTAAAAAGATAAATATTTGTTTTTTTTTTCTTTTTTTGAAAACCAGATAAATATTTGTTTTAATTCATTAATCTAAAGTATAATATTTAGATAATTACCTTAAGCAGTGTTTGTTTATCAACTTTAAATAAATAGGATTTACATTAAACATTTGATGACTACTCATAAAAGATACATCCAAACGAATTATTGTATTTACTCAAACATCTCCTTATTTCTAACTATTCAAAATAATTTTTTATTTGTAATATTCATTTTTAACTACTCATAAACAAGAATAAAGAGAAGCGAGAATAAACCACGAATGAATTATTAAACAAATTCATTTTATTTTTACTTTTAAAATAAAGATTCAAAAACTAAAACTAAATTATTTTGATAATAATAAAGCTCGACATGCAAGAATAAAGACAAGCGAGAATAAACCATCAATAAAATTTTAAGGATGTATTTAATAATTATTTTTATTTCTAAAAGTAAATTTATAAATACAATTTCACAATTTCATTTGTTTTGTTAGGCTTTACAAATTGAAGTCATACTTTTTAAAAAAAATGAAAATTTATATTTATTGAAAAAAATTGGCTACAAATTCAAAGGGAGAAAAAAAGAAAACAAATTTATTCAGTTTTTAAAATAAAAATAAAAATAAAATCATTATTAACCGGAACTTTAACAATGAAAAAAACGTTAAATTTGTATCCGCAAATTTAGCATGTTGAACCAATCAAAACTAGTACTAAGTTCGATTTCCTCATTTCAATGATCACCATTTTCACTTTTACCGTAGATTCTTTCTATAATAACAATATGACACGTTGCATCAACAATCGATTATATTAAAGTTTAATCCACAACGCATACGTTACATAATGTTTTGTCAAATTGGATAAAATTAGAAAATTATAATGACAAGTGAATTCACTCCATTCCTTAATAAAAATTCATATGGTAAATTCGAATTCGAATATAATTTAATAAAAAGACAACTATAACGTGAACTAAAAAAAAAAAATAAACGACTATAACTCTTTCAAAAATTGACCTAAAAACTTTTTAAATAAAATAAATAATTATTTTTTTTGATATAAATTTATTTATTTTTGTTTAAAAGGAAAGAAACGTGAAACTCACAGACACAGCACAGCAATTTAACGGTTAAAAGAATGGAAAAAGAAAAAAAAATAAAAAAAGGAAAAAAATAAAAAAAGGGAAAAAAATGTTCGTTATAATAATGTAAGCACAGAAATTAGAGGAGAGCGAGCGATCAAAAGAAAAAGACATTGATCTCTCTTTCTATCTCCCAAAAACTTAAAAGACCGAAAAAAAGAAAATAAAAATTCAATCTTGGCTCCGCTCCCTTCCATTTCCTACTTGAATTCGCAATCCTGATTTTGATTTTTCAAAATTTTCTGCAATTTCTTGCACCCATTATTCTCTAATTTCGAGCTTTAGGGTTCTTTCTCATCGTTAATGTAATGGATTTTGTTGATTTTCAATTTTTTGATTACAACCCCTTTTTTTGGTGCGATTCTGGTGATGAAATTCTGCGCCTTTTTGTTTGATTTTTCAGGCGTTGCGGGTAATCGTTCTGGGTATTTTTCTGGCTGTGATCGTCTTTCAAGTTTAGACGCGTTTGATCACAAAATCTGTTCATGACTCTAAGGTATTTGATTTTGGTTTGAGAGTTTTTTTTTTTTTTTTTTCGGATTTTCTTGGGAATTGGGTTTTTTTTTTTTTCTCGTTGAAGATTAGGAAGGAATTTGTGAAATTTTGCGATCTGTTTTCTTTTGGGTTTTTACCCCTTCAAGTATGATATAGTTATAAACTGAGGGAGATTTTTGGTTTTTTGGAAAATTTGTTGGTTTTATTAGCAGCGTGTTGTTGTTTGGAGAACGCTAGGAAATTGATTGCAGTTTCATCAATTAATTTGGCGGTTTCTGGTTGTGATATTGGTTTCATTTGAGGTGTTATCTGCTATGATTCTTTCTATCTTTTGTGGTTTTGATTGATTGCTTAGAAATTTCACATATGTCGTGGTTTGTTTTGTATTCGATTGGATGATTCGAATCTGGATGCGTTTGCTGGGGTTGGAATGGCATAGAACATTTTCTATAACAAAGAGGGAGGTTAACAGATTATAGAAGAGAGAGAGCTCAGATTTACTGAACAAAATGCCTTCATGGAAGTAAAGTTTTGGTTTTGGATTTTGTATTTTTGTTTCTGATCATTTTTATTTTTGAATCATGTTTGATCACTGACACTTTTTGGTGTTATGACTTTCCTTATGAGATCATAGAATGCTTGGTTGTAGAGGGGAACGTCTATGCTATCGGGTTCTCTGCAGGGGTTTGAATAGGTGGACTAAGTTTAAGTTTATGCTTAGATGGTTACCTTATTTTGGGAGTTAAATAAGCGGTGGGCGCTACCCGGTAGATGTTGGTTGGTACCATATGTTTGAATCGGCGGGTACATCTTTCGTTCAATTGTGGTTTTAATTTTTAGCCTTGAGGGTTTAGTAAGAGGAGATTGGGTTTTTTCTTCTTTTTTTATTGTCATTTGGTGTTGGTCTTAAATTCTGCAGAGAGGGTTCTATAATTACTATTGGAAAAGTGGACTCTTAGTTTCTGCAGTTGAAATGGAATTATTCATTCTCTGTTAGGAGATACTCCATGCCAGTTTATGGTTTTCTTTCCCTTGTTATCGTCTGCTCTATAACGTCCGAAAAGAAAGTTAGTGTAGGTCTATCATTTCCTTGCCCTTGTTATCGAGCTCCATATCCATAAGTTCATTTTGTTTTGTTATTTTTTCTTGTTTCCTAGACAAGCATCCTTCATTTCTTTATTTTACAAAACACTCTTTTTGATTGAGCCATCATATATGTTTTCTGAAATTTGGTTACAACAGATGTGCTTGCCCAATTATCCTTCAATTTGTGCTGTTTTTTTTTTTTGCTACATTTTCCAACTCATTCACCTTTAGGTTTTTATCAACAAATGTGCTTGCTTCCACCACTTATTTTATTCTGTCTATGAACATATAGCGTCTACTTTTGAACTGAAGGACACAGTCGTACAACCGATAGAACTTTTTTTGGATAAGAACAACCAATAGAACTATCCTTGTCAAGTAAGGTCGTATGAACATATAACTTTTACAGCAGACAAATTTGACTATTTGACTCAAATTTGACATTTTAATCTATTGTTCTCATAATGACTATTCCACTACATTTTTCTAAAGACAAAGTATATTGCGCAGGTGTTATAGTTCATTTAAATTTCAACTCATATTTTAGTAAATAAGCATCGGTAATTAACTTATAAAGTTTGTTTTGGGAGCTTTTAGTAGATAATGACCTTGTGTTATTATTGGATTTAATACTATGTGGGTTAAATTCAGACGCTAATTAAATTTTCAGTTTTAAAAATGATTTTCATAGTTAGTATAAAACTTAAGTATTTAAGGTTTGATCTTTTAATATTATATAATGGAAAAAAAAAACATGTCATTGACGTGTCCATTTTCTTCATTTAAAAAAATGGTGTCTCCAAGTTAGTATTGTGTCGTGTTCGTATCTCGTATATGTGTCTGTGCTTGTTAGGTTCTAGTAGTTGTGAAGTAAAATTTTTTCTTTGGATCTATAATTCCTTCTTTTCTTTTTTTTATTGGAAACAAAAACAATTTCATTGATGAATGAAAAAGTTACAAAGGAACCTATCGAAACGAGAGATAAGAAAGAAGACATAAAAACATTGGGGTGAGAAGAGGTCGATTACATAAGCCAATCTCAGGGTTGAAATAAAAGAATAAACTGATAAAAAAGCCCATAATCCAAATAAACAGAGAGATCTCATAATAAAGAGATAGAAACTTGATGTTGAGGAGGGTGTAGGCTTGCGAGTTGATGGCGCATGAGAAGAAGGATATGTTGCTGAAATGTTACTTAAGTTATTGTCCTCTAATTTCGTACTAGAGGCTTGTGAGTCTATGTTGCTAGAAGGTGGTTGGAGAAGAAAAGTTTTTTGGTGTGTTGATAAGACGTACTAGATGGTCGAAGAAGGATGAAGCCCTGATAATGGTCGCTGCTATCCGAGAATTGCCGCCATAGAAGAAACTAGCCCGTTAGTGTACAATGAAAAGTTACAAGGTCGATGCCTCCGAAGGAGGAAACACGAGGTGTCAGTAGAGGCTTGAAGATCCATCTAAACCGAAAGATGCAATGCTCTTAGAGGATGACATCGGAGGAAGGAAGTTGAAAACTCACATACAAAGATGAGGTTGAACTAACAAAAGTAGCATGTTGTCGCCATAGTAGAGTGCAAGCAACAACGTGGGAAGAGTGAGGCCTCGTTTGCAAGTAACGGCACAAGAAAGAATGCAATGTTGGAGGTAGTGACAAACAGTGAGGGGTGGTGAACGGCGAGGGACGATAATAGAAGAGGTCAAGCACATAGGGAGTAAAGAGGCGGCGTGTAAATGCCAGAGTCGAAGGAGAGGGGGAAGAGAGTTAGGGTATGTGGAAGGGAGGGTAGAGAGTGGAGGTGAAGGTGTAATGAGAAAGACAGCTTGCAAATCCATGGTTGAGGAGAGATTGTTTCCTCCTCCCTGGCGTTAGAGGAGCGACGCCTGAGGTAGAGGAAGGAACCTGATGGTGAGTGAAGGGTGGTAGCCAGGGTTTTTCTAGAGAGGATTGTAAGAGAGAGAAGAGATGCCTAAGCATATTAACTTTTATATTTCCCTTTTTAAATGGGCATTAATCATTTTGAATGTTAAAGGCATGGCAATGATGTGCATCCTCTGCTATGTCTTTCATGTAATGTCTTTTTTTCCCTTTCTCTTTTTGTTTTTATATAGTTTGATTTAATTTTGGGTATTTTCTTTTCCCTTATATCATTTTCCTTTTTTGATCAAGAGGGGAGGGGTTTTCTTAAATTAATTTTTTGTTTGAAATAGACGTGCATTGTAATATTAAGTTGTTCAATTTTTTGATGATGAAATTTTCCTTCTTTCTTTCCCTATGTGCTTTATCATTTCTTCCAGCATAAGATTTTCTTTAATATTATTTCCTTTTTATTAAATGAGCAGATTGATTTCCTATAGCATTTAATTTCATAGTCAATATGAGGCAGAGGTTACCGCACACTAGTCAGACGGTTGATTTGGAAATGGATCGACAAGGTCAGAATTATCCTCATGCTGAGCCCCCCATCATTTTGGCAGGCACATCCAACTTCCCTCAGCATAGTATACCCTCAATGGTTACAGCTTCAGGGAATGTAGCAAATCCTGAGGCTCATTATCTTCCTGGTTTAAATCAGTACAGTAGTGTTCAACATCATCATAGTTTAGGATTAAGTACTGCAGCTCCTACAAACTATTACTACTCTTACGTTACTCCGCCATCCAGTAATGTGTTGTTACCTGCACCTTTAAATCATGTGACTGACCCGATGCCATCTTCTAGCAATTATGGAGTCATTCAAACTTCTTCTGATGGCTATGGAAGGAGTACATATTTTGTGGATGAAGTCGGTGATCCTCGCAAGAGAAAAATTACAGAAGGAATTCCTGGGAATGTTCAACACTTGAATGGCTTGGCCAGCTCTAGTTCTTCTGTGCATTTGTCGAATTTAAGGCATCCTGAAGAGGCTGCTATGGTGGATGCATCATCTTTTCCCCCACCACACGGTAGATGGAATGGACTTCAGACTAGTGTTAGAGCTGGAGCTGGATCGAGTGGAACTAGGCGTGATTCTCTTCTACCACCTGACCATAACCATTCGACTCTCGGAAATAATAGGGGTCAACAACACCTTCAGCCTGCAAATTCTCCTTTCTGGTTGGATCAAAACTTACAGTCTAATTGTGGCAATGGAAGTGCTTCATCTTGGAATCAGACCTCTACTTCACCTTTCATGCATGGTATCTTTTCCTATGACTATTCTTGTTGCTAATTCGGTTTCTGTCTGCATCGTTAATGGTGTCATGTTCTGGTTGGACAGAATGTTTTTGCAGCAGTTTTTAGAGCGAACAGCGAACTGTCTTTTTAACTTCCTTTGGCCCGTTTTTCAAAGCCATAATTAGAACATGGAATTAGAAGGTATTTGATATTCTAGTGAAGTACTTTCTGAAAACAAAACATCTCAACCAAAAACAATCCTACAATCCTAAAAAGTTTACTATCCATACAGTTTTTCTATAGTAAAAAGATGAGCTATTTTAAAACATTAAGAATATTGTTTTAACATCATTCCCAAACACCACCTTAACCTTTGATGGTTATGAACTTAAGGGATCATATATGGAAAATTTACATATCATGTGGCTGCTTTTGGATGTGCAAATAGATGTTTAGGTAACATACATATACATTACTGATTTTTTAAAATTTCTCTCAAGTAACCTTGCTGTATTAAACAGGAACTAATACAAATGGAGGTTTGTTGGAAACCATGAATTTGGGCATGCAAAGATACCACGAAACGACAGGGAGCAGGAACTCTAGAAACGTCCAACATCCTTCCGTTAACCATGGCCACCACATTCTCAATCCCCCAACTGCAGTCGTGCAAAGAATTCGAGGTCACAATTTCCAGTACTACCCCCAAATGACAGCAGCTTCATATGGTTTTCCTTTGAATTCTTCATATGGAACCATGAATCCTCATAGTCTGGACATTGGGCGTAGGCAACCAGGACCAGTTGTACCGACTGGTCACGGGCTGCACCGGCTTCCACGAGTGAATGTTTCTGCTGACACTACAAATAGACATCATAACGTTCCTCACTTGAGATTCTTGCAGGCTGATGTAATGTTTCTTTCCCTCATAGTTTTTATCTTATTGTTGGTAATTATGTCATCAATGTTCATGCCTTTCTTTACTCAGAACTAGCTTATGAATGAGCAAATTGGTTTATACAGGAAGTTGCACTACTGGAGATTCCAGGCTTATATGAAGTAGGGAATTTGGTTGACCATCACAGGGACATGCGATTGGATATTGAGGATATGTCTTACGAGGTAAGTTATTGATTATAATTTTTGACACTTTACTGAACACTTCAACCTCCATACTTGTTTTTTTAAGGCATTACATAACTAGGAATATATAGTTATTTAAACATGGGTGTAGTAACCAAGGCAGACCTTTTACAAAATTTATTGGAATTTATGAACTGCAAACACATCCAATTTAGGCTTCGTTTGATAAATATTTGGGTTTTTGTTTTTGGTTTTTGAAAATTTAGCTTATTTTATTCAAAATTCCTATTACGTGTTCCATCTTTCCTTAAAAAAAGTATGTGAATGCTAACTAAATTTTAAAAATCGAAACAAGTTTTTTGAAGTTACTTTTTTTTTCTTCGAAGTTTTGGTTTGGTTTTTAAAAACATAGGTAAGACTTAGATTTCTAAGTAAAAAAAAAATGGTAAAATAGTTGTAGGCTTAAATTTCAAAAACTAAAAATTAAAAGCAAAATGGTTATCAAATGGGACTTTAAAAACATGTGTTGTTTTAATTTTGTACATATTTTCTGGGCCTTAAACTATCTGTTATTGTTCTCTTTTGTAACTTTTTCATTCATCAATGAAAGTTTATCGTTTCCTATAAAAAAAAAAGAAAAAGAAAACTATCTGTTATTGTCTTTCAACTTTAAATTATTTGGTTTTAGTCCTTAATGATAGGGGAATGGGAATTTCTTGTAGTTCAACCCATTGTTGGGGTGGGAGATCGAGTTTATTTTCCAGGACCTGAATAAGATCACATGGTGAAGTTGAAGATCGAAAAAGAAACCATGATTGAAGAAGAAAGAAGATTGAAATTACTGAACAAAAGTTTAGGTCGGAAGTTGATGGAGTGAGGTTGAAAGAAAGAAGAAGAAAATTAAACGGTTGATAGAGGAATCAGGAGCAAGTATATCTAAGAACAAAGAAGAAGGTTGGAAAGGCGAAAAGAAGACCCTTTGGTTGAATTTCTCAACAACAATTTTTTTAACAAATATAGATAACCTCTTTTGGTAAAAGAAGCAATTTCATTGATGAATGAAATTACAAAAGATTGGGCGATAAGCCCATAGTGGGAAATTACAAAAGACCTCAGAGGGTGTTGAAGCTATAGAAATCAAAGATAAGAGGTTGTTTACGCCAAGTTACAACCATTGATGAGAAGATATCGTTCGGGAAAACATACCACCATATGTGGACGAGCGAGCACTTGTTTCATCACGAAGAAATGGATTGCCGATTGGTCAAAAAAAGGTGAAGATGGTGAATGCCTTGGCGAAGCTTCTCTCCTTGAAAACACTGGACCTTGTTTTTTAAATATCCAATTTTTTTTTTACAAAAATGCCACATTACTGTGTCCCACATTCATCTTCATGCTGCTAGAATGACTTGATTTGTTGACTTAATATGGAGATGACATGGATTAATTAATCAAATACTGTGAATTGGTGGTTTTAACATGAAAAAGGGTTTATGCAGGAACTTCTTGCTTTAGGGGAGCGAATTGGTAACGTCAGCACTGGTTTAACAGAGGAAATGATTAAAACTCAATTGAAGATAAGGAGCTATATATCATCTGCAACAGTTGATCCGGAGGAGGAGGAGGAGGGTTCGAGTTTGGATCAGAACGCCGATTACTGTATCATTTGCCAGGTAACACATAAAGTGTCCTATCGTGTTTTACATCTTTGGTTTCGAGTTTTATGTGGCAAGTTTGGGGGTCCTCATTGGAAGGTAAATTGGTGTTACAGGATCACTATCAGAACCGTGAGAAAGTTGGAACGCTCGGATGCGGGCACGAGTACCATGCAAGTTGCTTAAAGAAGTGGCTGCTTGTCAAGAACGTCTGTCCCATATGCAAATCAGAGGCATTGGCGACGGGTAGAAAGGAACGATGACGATCAGAGCACTGTTTAAAACAAGAGCTCTGTATGCTGTTCCTTACAAATCATATATCTATCAATGCAGTTAGCTGACCTTTTGTGACTTTTGTATATGTACTTGCATATAATATATATATATATATATATGACTTAAATAGTAACTGTCCAGCTTATTTATTTGTTGGCTTCCAGAATATGGATCCTGTTGTATTTATAAAAACATTGTACAGACTTGTTTCTTTATCATCTTCTGAGCTGCACTCTCTTGGTAATTAAGGCACATTGTTCATTTATGTACACTTGATGAATTTGCAATATTATGGGTCTTTGCAGGATAATGTGATGATGGTCACATTTGCAAATGGGGCAGCTTCAGTTTGAAATTGCTAACTGAAGTAATACGATTGTAGGAGCGGACTTAATACGATTGTAGGAGCGGACTTGAGACAAGTGTGGGTGCCTTTCGAATGCAAACTTTTTGTTTTTATTATCAAAAAATAATAATAATGAACTTTTGTATTTGCTTCCAATAGTTACTTTGGGTGTGTGTTTGGGCTCCAAGAATAAGGGGGAGAATGGGAATGAGGATGATATCTCGTGTTCGGGCCACCTGGAATCATTCATCTTATATTCACGTTTTCCAAAAATCATTTTTTTCATTCTCCTTCTAATTACTTTTTATTTTCCCTCCAACAATTTTTTATACGTCATATCACTATTTTTCACTTTCATCATATTCATTATTTTATTTTCTCATAATCATTACCTTCACTTCAAACACAAATAATCATTCTCTTATTAATTATTCTCAGTGCCCCTATTTCCTTTTCATTCTCATTTCCCACTTAATCTTTCCTATTCTCCTCCTCATTCTCATTTCCCACTTAATCATTACCATTTTTCCCCAAACACAGCTTAAAGAGTTGATGTTAAAACTATGTTTTTGTAATGGTTGTTTTCTTTTGCCCATTTTTATTTTGGTCTGGACGTCTAAACTTCTACTTTTGAATCCTTGGCTTACTCTTTGTTTTCATATTTTTGGAAACAGTTCTTTTTTTCCAAAAATTATTTATTTTTTGTTTCTCATTTTTTAAAAGGTTTACAAATGTTAGAAAATGAAAAAAAAGAGGCTTTTATATTCTTCACTAGAATGAAAACGAAGGAACAAGAACGAAGTAGGGATAATAACGTGTACATAGAGAAACTTTTATTGTGCATGTTTTACGGGTGATAAAACAATACTTATTTAGACTTGGAATTTGAAAGTATGCTCTCTTTAAAGTCCAAGGTTCGAAACTCACCTATGACATTACTTTTTCAATATCTCCCGGTACCTGGCCTAAGGACGGGCATGGTTACCCTTGTTTCAAAAAAAAAAAACAATACTTATTTACTTTGCTATAATGTGTATGAATAGCCAATTGAGTGGGAGATATTTATATTCATAATAGGGTTTTTGTTTTTGGTTTCATCTTATAGATTAATAGTAGTGTTGTGTGCTGTCATTTTTAAATTTGAGGTTACATATTTGAATCCTCATGCTACCAAATTTGTTGAATTCAAAATTATTTTTAAAATATTGTATAACAAATGTGATACATTATTATTTAAAATTATTTTTCAAAAGAAATTTCAAAGAACAAAAATTCCAATTTTTTTTAGTTCAATCAAATTTCCTGTTATCTTCTATCTTCTGTCTTAACAATCCACCAAAAATGTAAATGGGCTAGATCTATGAAAAAATTCATTCAATAGATTAGATATGGTAAATTTTTAAAAATATGGGACGGCAAAAGAATTGACTGTTGAGCCGCATGAGGTAGGAAACTCTCAAGTACGGTTCTAAGGGAAGGAATTTACTTGCCTATTCCGACCAGGGAAAACAGGCCATTCGACGGGGAGATTCTGAAATTGTGGAGGCTTGGTATCACCGTGCAATGCATGCCGTTATTGATAGACAGAAGAATCATGGTATGCACTTCCGTGTACTATAGCTAAAGAGCGTTCATATTGTAATCGAGAGCGTTAGACTTGAAGAGTCGTTATGTTATTAATGGGAGAGGCAATGCCTACTTATAGAATACAAGG
>JBBMEF010059212.1:0-11810 GCA_037832685.1 Sicyos baderoa | reverse complement strand
GTCTCGCGTTCGGTTTTAAAGAGTATTTCTTAGTAAAGACTTAGGTTGAGACCCTAGTTCGGGTCGGGTCTTTACAAGTTTTTATTTGATCTATATACTTCAAAATCAAACTACTTTTAACATTTTGTCGATCTTAGTTTTTTTCTATTTTAATAATATTTAATTTTAATTATTAAAATAATATAAATTAATTATATATTATAATAATAATTAGATTAATTTTAAATTTTAATATATTGATGAATCAATTATTTTAATATGGACCTGTAATAAAGCTAAAAAAAAGTATAGACGTAAACTAAAAAAATTATATAAGAAATAAAACTAAATATTATTAAAATGTTTCTAAGCATTCACTAATGCTGAAGCCAAGTTTTACCAACCATTAATATAATATTTTAAGTATATGCCCAAAGAATAGGAGGCCATTGGTTTCTATTGTTGTAATTTAAACAAATAATATATATATATTTTAAGTAGTTCAAACATGATTAAAAATAAGTAGTTATAAATGAATTTTGTTGATTAATTTGAAAGAAATAGTTAAAAATAAATGGTTAGAAATGATTGAATAATAAAAAAAATGAAGAGAAGTTATTTTTAAAAGTAAAAATAAGAAATTAATAAAAATTTGTTTAAATGTAAATTATTTGGAGAGGGTTAGTAAATTATACATTTAAATCATATTTAACTATGTGAAACAAACATCCCCTCGTTCTCCCCCTCGCCTTTTATTTCTCTTAAAAAAGTTGCCTTAGTTTATAAAGTTTAGTCAAGGAGCAAAATTCATTACTTAATTGGGTTGAAATTTGTTTGGGATCCAAACTAACCTCTACACAAAATTTTAACTCCTCTGTGCAAAAACCTCATCAAAATGAATTTATGACTATAATTTTTAACTATTCAAAATAACTATTTAAGCTAAATTTTACATAAATATGTTTTTTTTGATGTCTGTGACTATTCAGGTCAGCTTGCATGCACAAGCACACCTCGACTGATGTCACGGGGCATATCGCTTGACCCTACAACATTTCCTAGGTAGGTGGCAATCGTGGGATTTGAACCCATCACCTTATACATCCAAGGCCCTCCATAACTAATTGAGCTATTTCATAATGGTTTCTACTCAAATATGTTAAACAAACACCCCATGAATAAGGTACATCCACATTAACTCATAATTTTTTTTTTAATTAAATGGATCGGTTGCACAATGATTTCATGGTTTAGTTTTAAATATGTAAGGTTCGATCCCGATAATTGATATTTGTTCTCCTTCCCTCAATATATACTAAAATAAAATAAGGGAGAAAAAGTTATTGATTTAGGTTTACAAAATGAAATACGACGACGTTTGGCGCGCATATATATATATATAATTATTTTTTTGAGAATAGGCACACAAGCTGGGTCCAGAGACGAGGAAATTAAATTCCACTGCTACATAATAACGTCACCAATAGCGCTTCGGAGTTCATCAATACAGCCAATCACAATGGACAAAAAATGTCAACTAATAAAATACCGCCACGTCGTAAAACAATTTCCATTTTTGTTTATTTTTAAATTTGTATTTCCTTAATAACAAAAAATCGATTCAGTCAAAATCTGAAAAGCAATGGCAAACACGTAGAACCCGATCCGAGGCGCCATTGATTCACAGGCTCAAGCTTCTGTGAGCAACTGCTGAAAGTGACGACAAAGCTTTCATTTCGATTTCATGGCAGTTTTTTCGGTTTAATTTACTGCGTTTTTCTTTCAGCTTTCTTAGGTATTTTTTTGTTAGCTTTCAATCGCCGCTGCATAGTTCCAAGAATAGAAACTTTTTCCCGTTTGAGAATACACGTTTGTTCTTCATTTCATAAGAGTTTTGATGCACACAGGAATATTTTAATTCAGTTTTTTCTATTATTGGATTTCGTTGTTGTTGGTGTTTGTTTCGTGTTAGTTATGGAGAATTTTGATTGGAATTGCGTCATATAGAGTGGTTAATTTATGAAATTTTAGTGGGAAGTTCTGGATTGAGTACTTCGAAACATGCCTTTGATTCGTCGGAGAAAGGGCGCCGAAAAGGATCCCAATATTCAGAAGGATGGAGATGATGATAAGAAGGAACCGGTTAGCGGAAAGGTAAAGGAAGTTAAGGCGAAGAAAAGATGGTCGTGTGTGAATAATTGCTGCTGGTTTGTTGGGTGCATTTGTACGACATGGTGGCTTTTGTTGTTCCTGTACAATGCGATGCCGGCGTATTTGCCTCAGTATGTGACCGAGGCATTCACAGGGCCATTTCCGGATCCACCTGGTGTCAAATTGAAGAAAGAGGGGCTGAAGGCCAAGCACCCTGTGGTGTTTGTGCCCGGGATTGTCACTGGTGGGCTCGAACTTTGGGAAGGCCATGAATGCGCAGAAGATTTATTCAGGAAGCGTCTGTGGGGCGGCACATTCGGTGAAGTTTATAAAAGGTATGCGATGATGTATGATGCTTGTCTGTATATTTTTATGGTTTAACTTCATGTTTCTTTGTATAATTGTTGGAGTTGTATTTCTAACACTGAGTTTAGTTAATGTCTAACATGAATCAAAGAGTGATATGTAGCAGCTAAATAGTATGAGGTATAATATCATGGATAATATTCTGGATAGTTATATTTGCAATGAACTGTTTGATGATGTGCACATCTCAAGGAGTTGTTGTCCCCTAGGGCTGTTTGATGATGTGCACATCTCAAGGAGTTGTTGTCCCCTAGGGGGCGCAATGGTCGAACGTCTGGGCTTTGGAAGTGTACTCCCTTGAAGGTTCCCAGTTTGAGGCGGTTGTGGGGATTAATTTCCCAAAGTGACTCCCAATTTCGCTTCTGGTCTTATGATGTATCCTGATGCTACAGTTTAGGGACAAATCGATGGTGCTACAGTCTTGGATTAAAAAGAAGATTGCAAGGAGTTGTTGTTTGGTTTTATATGACTGAATTTTGTATGCTTGTTGAACATTTTCCCTTGCAGACCTTCGTGCTGGGTAGAGCACATGTCATTGGATAATGAAACTGGATTAGATCCTCCAGGAATCAGGGTCAGGCCTGTCAGTGGGCTTGTTGCTGCTGACTATTTTGCTGCTGGTTATTTTGTGTGGGCAGTTCTCATTGCTAACTTGGCTCGTATTGGTTACGAGGAAAAAACTATGTATATGGCTTCATATGACTGGAGAATTTCATATCAGAACACAGAGGTAACTATTTGGTGGAGTACAATTTACAGTTAACCAGATTGCTCTGTTTTTAGCATTACTTACTGTTAGTTGATATAATTAAATTTACCTCAATCTACGAGCTTAAGCTTTTGGGTTGATTGGTGGTTTAACATAATCAACATGGTCCTTAAGGGGTAGCACAGTGGTTAAAGACTTGGGCTTTGAAGGTATGCTCCCTTCAAGTTCCAGGTTCGAGACTCACCTGTGACATTACTCCTTCGATGTCTCCGGTGCCCGTCCTACGGACGGGTGTGATTATCCTTGTTTAAACAAAACATAATTCAACATAGTAACAGGAGGTCATGAATTTGAATTTATGCCAAGTCGTTTCCTTCCCAATTAAAATTAAATTCTACTTGTAGGACATTTCTCAAATTTCTAAGCCCAGGGAGTGTTAGTTGATATAATTTAATTTACCCCAACCCACGAACTAAAGCTTTTGGGTTGATTGGTGATTTAACATAATTCAACATTTATGGTTTGAAATTTAGTTGACTATATAAATTTTCGAATGATAAAGGTTAGAGATCAAACCCTCAGCCGAATAAAAAGTAACATAGAATCGATGGTTGCTACAAATGGTGGGAACAAGGCAGTGATAATTCCTCATTCAATGGGTGTTTTGTACTTCATGCACTTTATGAAGTGGGTTGAAGCACCGGCGCCAATGGGAGGTGGGGGAGGACCAGACTGGTGTGCTAAGCATATAAAAGCAATTGTTAATATTGGTGGACCATTTCTAGGGGCTCCCAAAGCTGTTGCTGGGCTCTTCTCTGCTGAAGCCAAGGATATTGCATTTGCCAGGTCTCTATCATTTAAATTCCATTATAGTTGGGTAATTTGGCTGTGTGTGCATATCTGTGTGCTTCCATTGCTTGTTAAGAAAATTCAATTGTCAGACAAATGACTCTTTTTATAGTAGCTACATGCAATTTGTCCTTGAACTCATAGATCTATAAGTTGTCAAAGGTGGTGTTAGATTAAATTTAATTTACTCAAGTTGTCAATAATATTACACCTACTTTTATGTCACAAATCTTCTAGAGTGTAGCAAGTTGTGTAGTAATGTCAGGCCACCTTTAATTCTAATCCCAATAGTTATAAGGCTTTAATATTTATTGTTATGAAAACGACAATCAACAACTGAAACGAAGATAAAGAAAAAAGTGAGAGAAGAAGAAAAACACACATAAATTTACGTGGTTCACGAACATTGTGTTAGCTAGTCCACGGGCAGAGAGGGAGAACAATTTTATTGTGGAGATGTGAATTACAGATTACAAAATTACAGAATGAACATCATAATCGGCTAGGGTTTAATTCGAGCATATATATGCACTCTCATTGAACCCTATTACAGAATGCATAACTTAAAATAGAATGTGCTGCAGAATCAAAATGCTATGCGGAGTGCGATTACTGGTTGCAAATATGCAACGTAGAATGCAGAATGCGTTCACACAATGGAACGCATTTACGCAATAGAATGCAGAATGCGGAAATACGTTTTCGCAACAGGGGCGTTGCCTCCGTACCTCTGCTCGCTAACCGGTCAGCGAGACCACCTGACTAACTAATCCCAGGGCATCAGTCATTTAGGGCATCGGTGTTGTTAAAAACCTTCAATTGTTTGATCATCTATACATTTGAAGTATCTTTTCCTTACTCGTTAGGTTGCTTTCTAAAATAAAATGTTTACATCTTTTATTTTCTGTGAGATCACTTCATTGACAATGGTTCTGTTTGATGAACCTACAAGCATTGAATACTAAAATTTTTGTTGACTGAAAGAGTCCATGTCTCTTACTTCCCATAATGCAGGGCTATTGCACCGGTTTTCTTGGACAATGATCTATTTCGCATTCAAACGCTGCAGCATGTAATGAAGATGACACGTACTTGGGATTCGACCATGTCGATGATACCAAAAGGAGGGGATACTATATGGGGTGGACTTGATTGGTCCCCTGAAGATGGCCATCTTCCCAGCAGAAGAAAGCAAAAAGACGATGATACACGTAATGGAGGTCATAACGGTGATGGAGATACGGTATCTTCTTCAAAGAAAGTTCACTATGGAAGGATGATATCGTTTGGCAAAGACATAGCAGAGGCAGATTCATCTGAGATTGAGAGAATTGAGTTTTTGGTAAGGCTCGTTTCTTTAGGTTATTGAATTTCAGGGAAATGATTGCTCTATGGTGAGGGGTGGGCTTCTAATGTTTTGATAGGTTGTCAGCACTAAGCCCTTCGGTTATACATTTCATGAAAAGTTGTGTTTCAAAATATGTTGAGGCTCAAACAATGCGTAGTGAGTGAGTTAAAAGTTTAATTTAATTACGGCCGGTTTGAGAATCATTTTGTTTTTAGTTTCTTATTTTTGGTTTCTGAAATTTAAGCTTACAATAACTACCATGCCATTTATTTTTTCTTATTTGTTTTATATCTTACCTATATTTTTAGAAATCAGACTATAATTTGAAAAAAAAAAAAAAAAAAGCTCCCAAAACCTTGTTTTTGTTTTTGAAATTTGATTAACCTTCACTACTTTTTAAAGGAAAGATAGATAAATTTCAAAAACAAAATAAAAAATCAAATGATTATCAAACAGGCCTAAGTTTCTCCGTTCACAAAAAACTTCACATATGGTTTAAATATTCGATCTCCTCACTTTCATGTTTCTTTTATGGACAAACTTGCAGTCTCCTTATATTTGTCTGAGAAACTTGGTGGTTTCTTCTAATATGTCTTATTATCGTGTAGGATGCTATCAAGGGTCGCAATGTTGCAAATACTACTTGTCAAGACGTTTGGACTGAATATCATGAAATGGGAATTGAGGGTATCAGAGCAATCTCAGATTACAAAGTTTATACGGCTGGATCAA
The DNA here is from genome assembly GCA_037832685.1 of Sicyos baderoa. Lineage (NCBI taxonomy): Eukaryota > Viridiplantae > Streptophyta > Magnoliopsida > Cucurbitales > Cucurbitaceae > Sicyos > Sicyos baderoa. Next base: position 5,676 of record JBBMEF010059212.1, on the reverse strand, counting down.
TCATAGATTTACTTCATTATGTTGCCCCACATACTATGGAGCGTGGGAGTGCCCATTTCTCTTATGGAATTGCCGATAACCTGGATGATCCCAAATATAACCACTACAAGTATTGGTCAAACCCGTTGGAGACTAGGTGAGAATCTATCATTCCTCATTTTACGTAAATACGTAGATTGAAGTTTCTTTCGGATAATAAACAATTTCATTAATGATATAAAATTACACGGAAAAAACTCAATGTGAGTTACAAAAGGGATCTCTAACTATTAATTAGAGATGAGAAGCTATATTCGTGAAATAGAGGAGATAGTTTACACGTAGGGGAGAGCTTTGTCTTGAAAAATTCATTCCTCCCTATCCAAACGCCCTAGCAAAAATGGGTGACCACTGAGTGTGTATTCAAAAAGAGTACTCGTATCTCTAGAAAGAGCAAAAAAATCAATTGAAACAGCCACGTATAGTGTTCCAGAAAGTAGTGTGATAAGAGCCAATACAGCCACGTATAGTGTTCCAGAAAGTAGTGTGATAAGAGCCAATATCGATATTATTCAATAGGATGTTTAGAACTCTTCAATCTCCCAACACTAAGGCCTAAATTTTAGGGTGTGTTTGAGGCACCGATTTGATTATGATAGACGGAGGGTTATGATAAACGGTAAGTTATGATAAACGGTGAATTATTATAAATGATGTTTGAGAGACAGATTATTACAACAGAGGTTATAATAAACGGTGTTTGAAGGGCTGATTATTGTAACAAAAATAATATATGTAAGGTTAAGATAAATGAGCATATAGGTTTAGGTAACCATCGACTATAACAAACGGTAAGACAAATATGAGTTAGGTTATTATAACCAACCCGACTGGTTACATGAACGGGCCCAAACACACCCTTATACAATATAATTGCCCGTCTAAATGAGCACCAAGCTAGTCCTTATATTGGAACTTAGTCTAATTGCTCTAACTAACTACAAAGTAACCCTAATTAACTACTAACTCGAAGAAAAAAAAAGTGGGGACCATGTAAGGAAATTAGTTAGTTAAAATGCAACATGGGAGGGGAAATTATGGGAGGAGACTGGAACAATGTGTTTGATACTTTTTATTGTTAGAACTTAGAAGTATGAAAGATAAAGTACGAAATGTATTTAAATTTGTTTCGAATGGTTATTAGAGCACATGTAGGTGTAAAATCTGTATTCAATGGTTATTTGAAGCCACCACATCATGGTGGTCACATTTCATTTGATAATTTATATTTTGGTAACTGAATATACTGAGGTAGGATTTTTTTTTTTCCGTGCACCTCGACTGACTAATGTCACGAAACATATCGTTTGATCTTACAAACATTTAGATATCATGAAAATTCGTAGGAAATTAATTCTTAGGTAGGTGGCCATCATGAATTGAACTCATCACCTGCATCCCAAGACCCTCTTTGTTCAATACTTTATGATGGTTACTGAGTAAGATTGTTGGAAAAGTAGTCTTGTGTGTTTTATAGTGTCTTTTGGAAGAGACTTGCCTCTCGAACCTCTTCAATTGGCTAAGACTTGCACTGTTCCTCACTTTTTGTGCTATTTGGTATCAGTGAACACCGATTCCCTATGAGAACCAATATGTTTAATTTTGGTGGGTCACCCTTTTAAAGGCCTCAAAAAGACAATTTGGTTGGCGTTTGTTCGAACATTCTTATGGAGTCTTTAGTTGGAAAGAAACATAAGGATATTGTTCTTTCGACTGTCATCTTTTTGGTGTAAACATATTTGCATTAAGTTTATAGTTCATTTTTTTCCACTCTAAATGGAGATCTTTCTTGTACCCATAGGTGTTTGGAGTTTTCTCTCAATGAAATTGCTTCTTAATTATTACCACCTTGAGAATCAACCATATGAAAATTCTTAATCCAGGCTTATGGTATATTAAACTTTGTACAATATCAAACCTCTTCGCAGATTGCCAAATGCTCCAGACATGGAGATCTTTTCTTTGTATGGAGTTGGAATACCGACCGAAAGATCTTACGTTTACAAGCTATCTCCTACTGCTGAATGCTACATTCCATTTCAGATTGATACTGCAGCTATTGAGGGGGATGAAGATGGCTGTCTGAAAGACGGCGTTTACACGGTCGATGGAGACGAAACCGTGCCTGTTCTAAGTGCTGGTTACATGTGTGCAAAAGGCTGGCGTGGGAAAACCAGATTCAATCCTTCAGGAATTCGAACACACATTAGAGAGTACAACCACTCTCGCCCATCGAACTTTCTCGAGGGACGAGGAACGCAGAGTGGCGCTCATGTCGATATCATGGGGAACTTTGCGTTGATCGAAGATATAATTCGAATAGCAGCAGGAGCTCAAGGGGAAGATTTGGGAGGTGATCAAGTCTATTCTGATATCTTTAAATGGTCAGAGAAGATCAAATTGCCTCTGTGATGATCTTAGCTGATAGTGGATGATACATGTTCTTGTGATATGATAGCAAAATTCAGCTCATAAAAGTGCTTGAAACTCCATTTTCAAGTATTGTAATTTTAGGAGCATGGGAAAATCACTTTTTAATTTGGTTGTCCAAGATCATTTTGTGTTTTTCCATCAGAACTGATTTGGCTATAAGCCCAAAATCTACTTTTTCATCATTTTTTGTTTTTGTTTCACATAATCATTTATGTAGACATTAATAGCTCATGTTTTCTGTATAAATACAGGTTATTTGTGCACACACACATATTACTTCTCTCCTCTCCCCATTTTGAAACAAAATCTTGAGGCTTTTTTCTTTTTGACATGTGGTAATTAAAGATATAATAGACAAAAGTTATAATGAAATGTGCACCTCTCAATTGGTAAAATCAATAATGAAATGTCCCCCACCAAAATCAATTCTCATAACCGAAATTCACATTTGTTTTTTCATTTTCTTAGATTGAACCCATCCCATGGCAGGAAAACATTTCTACTTCAATCGGATAGAAATCTTTCGGACTCGAACTTGTGATCGTAGAGTTGAAATAGATTAACACCAAATAAAATAAATCAACTACGCCACCAACCATCGGTCCAATAATATAACATAAACTACATTAAATCTAGTAACTTTCTATATTTTAAAAAAATCTAAAATACATTACAATATTAAATTTAAAATACATTACATTAATCTAGTTTTTTGGCATGTGTATAAAGGAGCATTACTTTAGTAATGCTATTTATCCTATAGTAACTTGTTGATTATGGATCAACACGAGTAGTTGTTCAATAACATTAGTCTATATCAAATGATCAAAAAGTCATGATTCAAATTGCTCACTTCCAATTGTTGTAATTTCAAAAAAAAAAAAAAAAAGTCGGTTGCTTATGGGTTATGTAACCTAAATATTGTTGATATAAAGAAAAAAACAAAGTCTCTTTTAATGTTGATTCAAAAGTCACTCTATTAATATCCAATAAATCGGTGACGCGATTGATTATCTGATTTGAATCAATTTATTTCCACTCCAAATTCACATAAAACAAAAGAAAATATGAAAACTAAGCTGAAATAGACCAAAATGGTAACTCCACCACCATATATTACATATATATTCATTAGATTCGACCATTGAAATATGATAAGAATAAAATAAGAATTTTTTGGGTTAAAAGCCGCTAATGGAGGAAAGATAAAATGAGAGATCTGAATAATCCGAGTTTGCCCTTCAACAAATTCAAATTTCCCGTTCACGATCGGATACCATATTTATATATAATATTATATATATAGGAAATTTGCACTCTATAGTAAATTTTCTATCACACCATTAAAATTATAGCAACATTTTAAAAATATTGCAAATATAACTTTTTTTTAGATGCTATTGATAGATTCCATCAGACACTAATACTATTGATGGAGTCTATCAGACACACTACTGATGGAGTCTATCAAACTCTATTGATAGAGTCCATCAGACACACTATTGATGAAGTCTATCAAACTCTATTAAACACTATTAATGGAGTCTATCAGACACTATAAATGAAGTCTATAAATTTTAATTTTGCTATATTTGTAAATATTTTCATTATTTTACTATTTATGTTTTTTTTTTTTTGTAATATACATGCAAATTCCCCAATTATATATATATATTCATCTTCCCCAATTGATTCTGTTTCTATATCTCTCTCTTCCTTTAGGTATAATCTGCAGTTTTTGCCCCTTTTGACTCAATTTCGTCTCAAGAACAAGCCACACAGAATTCGAGCAACACCAAACCGCAATGGACGGTGGCGCTGGCGGTGGCGCTGAGCCCAATCGCTCAGTCGAAGATGTTTTCAGTGATTTCAGAGGCCGGAGAATCGGCGTCATCAAAGCCCTCACCGTAGGTATTCCTCTTTCCTCTTCTTCTTCACTCCTTCTAGGTCAACGATTCAACCATCCGTCATTCTAATTCATCTATTCTTTTGCTCTTTTCGTTGCATTGCGTCTTTTATCTTGCGTTTCGGAATCGATTGTTTGCGTTTTCCTTGCTTTTTTTGTTTGATTTTGTTCGTGATGTTGTCGTTTGGGGCTTTGAGAGAAAACGGAAGATGAGAATTGAAGAAAATGTGTTCTCTAATGCTACTACTATTGGCTTACGTGACTGTGGCTGTGAAATTTTGAATTTCAGTCTAGTTTTCGACTGTATAAGCGTTTGAATCATGTTATCAATTTTGTTCCTGAATGTGAAGAGATTTATTTTTGTTCATTTGTGTACGTGCATGGCCGTCGGCTCGTCTATATACCGTGAGAAATAAGAGAGCCATGGAGTATTGGTATTGTTTCTGGAGAGCTCTCTATTGCAACTTACCTCTGTATCATGTCTGATATTTGCGAGTTGATGCGAAACATAAAACTAAATATTTTAGGTTTCTATGGCCCCATGGGGTGACGCAGTTGGTTGAAGACTTGGGCTTTGAAGGTATATTCCCCTCAAGGTCTCAGGTTCGAGACTCACCTGTAACATTAATTTGTAGACTCTTCTCGTGTCTCCATTCTTTTGATGTTTCACGGTGCCTGGCCTAGGAACATGCGTGGTTACCCTTATTTCAAAAAAAAAAATAGGTTTTATATAGTTTGTTAACGATTTTTATTTCAATCGATGAAGTACACTAGATAAATGTAGAATGTAAATTTATCCAGTTCAGGTAGTGGACATGTCTTTATTTGTTTTTATGTTGTTTGCTTTTTGTGTCTTGTTTGTTCTATGGCTGGATACTTTGTTTCTGTAACTTTGATTGAAAGCTTGGAGCTCTTTGTTGTTTGGACCTTGGTTTTTGGTTTTATTTGGTAAATGTGAATGCCTTATTCTTCTCTGTTTTATCATTGCAGATGTTGAAAGTTTCTTTCAAAAATGCGATCCTGGTACATGCCTTTACATATCTCTATTTACTTTTGTTTTCAATCTTCTAAGCCACGAATTCATACTGTATGAAGTTGAGTTGTCTCTCCATGTTATCTGGAATATGAACTTATCAGCCCGTGTTCAATTTGAGCTCTCTTTAGATTTAAAGAAAATTAATGTTGTTCTTTGGGTTTCATTTACCAAGTTCTTTGGGTTTCAATTACCAAATTGAGCTCTCTTTAGTTTTTTTTTTTTTTTTTTTTTTTTTTTTTTTTTTTTTGTTTATTCTCTCCCC